>NAOQ01000949.1:0-17394 GCA_002751075.1 Ichthyophonus hoferi
AGCGTACTTGTCTGTTCCCTTTTTGTTTTTACAGCACTAACAACTCTACACCAATTCTACAAAGATATAGCAACTTTGAGAAGATTTAAACAACCTGAAGGCCATGTTGAATGTCTTAATGACCTGGGACATCCTCTTCTCAATCATTACCAATTTGGATGTTGACAGCAACATTGATCAAAGAAATAATAATTTCACTCTTGTTGATATTCTTTTGGCTTCCTACAATCATTTACATTAACAGAATAATGACACATAGTCAAGAGAGAGACAGGGTCATCAATACAAGAAGAACCTCTCAGCTTCAACTGAAACCCTTCTTACCAGTTCCATTCTGGCCATCCAGGAATCAACCATATCTCACAAAAGTGCTCTAGGAATCTAAAGGGTCCCAGCTGTGGGAAATCGTTTTCCCCCAGCATCAGGAAAACATCTATGGTGGGTGTCACTCATGCTTTTGTGGGTCCATAAGAGTTATACAATACTAATATTAGTATGGAAAAGGCTGTATTGTATGTGTCATAGTACATAATTTGGTAAGGTGAGTGTAGTAATAAATCTAATTAAAAATATGTTTATGTTTATGATTTTTATATTATAGTGTATGTATATGCCAATAATGTTATACTATTGTTGTACTTCTATATAGGCCTAGTATAGTTACAGTCTAACAGTATAATACACTACTTTATATTACGTTAATGTTGCACTTCCATATCATTATAGTATGGTTATAATCCAATAGTATAATACATATTTTATATTGTATATTTTTGTACTTCTATATAATCATAATATAGCTGGAATCTAATAGTATATTACATTATTGTGTATCATATCATTGTTGTACTCCCATATAGTCATAGTATAATTATAATATAATAATATAATACATCATTGTATATCATATTATTGTTGTTACTCTCATAGTCATAACATAGTTATACTCCGAGCACATAAAACTATTTATTAAATAAAATTAATAATTCGAAAATCACTTGTAATTTTTCACACGCTTGGCCTAACCAAATTAAAAAGGTAGTAATTGGCTGAGTAGGTTTATTTTGCACTATATATAGAACATTATTATTATGTCTAATCAATCACATAAAGCCATTCGTTAGATATGATTAGTAAGTATAAAATCAATTATAATTTTTCACACGATTAGTCTAACCAGATTAGAAAGATAGTAATAGGCTGAGTAGGTTTATTTTGTACTATGTACATTATTACTGTATCCATTGGTTAAATGCTATTTAGAAATATATTACATAATAGCTAGAATCATTAATATTATATATATTGAGTATTATACAATTAGTATTATTAAGTCATAAATTAGACTACTATATATACCATATATATTGTATAGCACAATGGTAGTTTTCTTAATTAGAGTTGATGTAAGTTAGCACTAGAGTATTAATTGCATAATAAACCAATACGTTAATTTGATTACTCTGTAAATTATATTACCCGAGTTAGTGCTAGCAGTTATCTCCTATTTTTCCTGTTAGGCCGCCACTAAAATAGTATTTTGATATTATATTGTTGTTAGAGTATAAATGAATAGCCTTGTAACAAGGTATATATATCATTACTGCAAATAGATGAGCAGAAAAATGATGTGTTGCAACACATCATACTACTATCACAATCCTTACAGAATGAAACTTATTGTTCTTGTGGTCTGGTGGTTAGATTGGGTTATTGCTTTAATATATGATACCAAGACTTATGCTCAAGTCATTAAAAAAAAAAAATGTTACTGGTATTATTATTGTTATTATTATTACTATTGGCAATTATTATTGCATATATATGTAGCCAGGGTAAACAGTTAGTGCAATCTATTGGTGCTCAACGGCAATCCAAGACGATCTATCAAAATCAAATCAGTCAATGGTAGAGATCCTGAAAAAACATAATAAGCCCTTTCAGATCATATGTTTTGGGGTTCAAGGAACTTATTGCTTAGGTATCCTGCCTAAGATAAGTCCTGCTGACTTGTTTAATAATAAAAATGTCTTAGCATATCTGTACTCCGTGTACGCATAGGGACATGTTAAAACACCTCTTAGTTCGGTATTTTTTCTCTCTTTCTACTTTACAAACAAATGTAAGTCACAGAAACGCTCATGTCTCTACTTATTATTTCCAACATGCTAATATGTGTTCAGGATGAGACATGCCACCCCGAAAGCAATGACTGCAGTGTTATAACATATGATTTTTAAAGGATCAAGATATTTTCTGAATTATCCTGCCGACCTTGTAGTGATTTTCTTTCAATTGCATCGACCTATCTAAACTAGTGCGTCATTGTAGATCGGCCAGTATTTTTGTTGAAATCCATAACAACCAGTTAAAAGTGCTATACTTCTCTCATTAGAAATGGGTAAATATTATTTTATTACGCTTTATGCGACCCAATGTAAAGCAGGAGCATATGGCAAGATATTTATGATTCGTTTAGGATTAATAATTGAAACTCTTTTTTTATGCAGATAGCATTTTATGCAGGTCTCTTTGAAAGATAAGGAACTGCGGGGGACCTATTTCTTAAAATGATAACGGCCCTGTTGCCATATGTATCGATCCTCTATGATCATAAAACAAAATTCCAATAGTTATATATATATAACTAGGAAGCAGGTATTTAATTGGGTTTTTTTTCTTCTCTCCGTTCATTGCATAATAAGTATATACATGATGGTAACTTTACTAATCTGGTACATATGCGAAAGTTATCAGATCAATACATTGTCTGAAAGGCATTTCAAGAAAGAAAAACCATCATGCCATGGAATCTTATATAATGATACTTAAAGACCAAAAGGTTTAAAACTAAAAATGTATAGATATGCTTATAGGGTTATTTTCTGTAATAGCTGCTGAACAGCGTCCACAGTTTATTTGAGTGGCAAGGTATCCAGGTAGTTCTCCCAGTTTATTCAAAGTGGAATCTGACATCTTATACAATCAACTATATCTGCTTATTTAGTGGCCATGTGAAGAAAGTTGTAGAGTAATACAACTAATGTGTAATTCTATTGGGCCAAATCTAGATTTTGGCATGCTCACTAAGTTTACTTAGAAGCCAATATAGTTTTTCTAGTTAACTTCATAAATGACATGGATTTGTTTAGATTTTCTACCTTTTTAGGCATATTTTTATGTTCAAACATTTTTTGTCATGGTTTTAAAGCTACTCTAATTGAGTATTGTTGAGGAAAGTATACTCATTGTTTTGACGAGATTATAGTTATTGTTAATCAAAGAAAAGTTAAAAGAGCAGACCACGCATATTTTTCTCAATTTTAGATATTTGATAGTATTTTGGTCATATATGCTAGCAATTTTTTAAAAGCTCAGCCTTCAGAGCTCTTTTTTAAAGCGCTCTTTAAAAATAAAACTACACCTATTAGCTAGTAAATAATGATCCTATGGTAATTAACATGCTCTATACTAAATAGCGTAAGTAAACGTCCTAGCAACCTTGTCAAATAGATTATTCGTGTAATTTCAAACAGTGGTATTCGATATAGAGACTTTTAATAAATAAATTGTATTATGTTAGAATATGCACTTAGCCCCGTGTCAAAAGTATTCAACGTAACTATATCTAGACATTCAGGTTGCATAGATGTTGCTGATGACTACGCATTGCATTATTTCAAAACCTTGCTAGTAAGGCTTGTATAAGCTATAAGCGTACACGTCATATAAGCATATGTAGTATTCAAGCCTCCAAAAGGCTATATAAAGATCTTATCTTCCAACTTGAAATATAGAAGCAATTGATTGTCATTATATATACTAGTTTTAAAAACTTAAAACACTGGGCTAACTTCTTCAACATAAACCGTTCAATAGACCTATATCTGCGCATGTGAGAAGTCCAAAAGGAAATTCATTTACAATCAGTATATATATATATATATTTCACTTAACTGAGCCGACACTCTCGTTCAGAGAGCATGCGTCTAACTCTTCAATTGCAGTATATGTAAGCTCTAAGCTCTTAATATAATCTCATATATTCAAAATCATGATGAACTGGCTGGGCATTATTATATCACTCTAGCTCATCGGCTGCATTACTATACCTTTTTATGTTCAAAATTTTAATCTTTAATATATAATAATTGACGATAATAATATAACCCATATTCAAGTTTAAATTTTTTATTTTAAAGATTAGCATTCTCATTCGGAAGATAAAAAGGCGTAGTTGCTAGCAAATCTTTACCAATCGAGTCCATTACATATTTTTTTTTTAAAAAAAACCGTGTTTATTAATCTATTATCTTCGAATTAAATTATTAGTAATTTAGAATCAGTTTGTTAAATGAGTTTTCTAATGGGTCACCAGTTTGAAAATAAAAAATACTAAATGTGAAACAGCACAAGCAACGTCAGTGTATAGAAAGAAGTTAAGACTAGAGCTTTCTAATTGAACAGGTCCGTAAATACAAATCTAACTAATTATTATTCTATTTTCTTAAATAGCAACAAAACATAAGTGACTACATTCAAATTAAACATAATATAGTGTACTCTAAAATACAAGTTGTACAACATCGTAGACAGCTTTAGTATGTTTTAATTAACATAAAGTCGAAGCCAAATCAGACGTAAAATACGCCTTCTAGAAAGTAATCACAGAAGAACGGAAGAGCTCTGCAGTGACGAGGTTTTCTTCAAAATAATTATTAGAGGTAATATAACTTACTATTTTTTTTTTGGTTTTTTTTTTGGAGGGGGGGGGGGGTTCATTAACAATATTTTTAACCATATAATCATTCAAAACTATTAAAAGTATACACACTTAATCATATAATACTACAGATGACGCTTAAACAAGGTCACGAAAAAATAAATTAGGATAAGTCTAAATTAAAATAAAATAAAAAGTTTTCTAAGAATTAACAATAAGCGCATCCTCCTCCTTAAGAGATACAAGGTTGACATATTCAAAGGAATCATCAACGTCGTAAACTACACAATGCAATCCATTTTTTGCTTCAGTTACAGTGCCGGGATACCAGGTTTGATCTTCAGGCCAGAAAATGGATACTTTTGAGCCAGTGAGATAAGGATGAACAGTCTGGGTTTCACGACAATAATAAAAAGAAAAGTAAAAGGTACGCATATCCGGTTCCCTCTTTCCCCCCTTATCAGATATGCAGCGCATATAGCACACTTCGGCCACATCCTCGCGGTTTACCTCAATATAAAGATCGGTTTCAAGAAAATCTTCACTACGAAGATCAAGTGAACGGCCTGATCTTTTAAACTCATCTGCAACTTTGCTATAGGGCAAGAACACCTTACCCCACATACCATCTTTCGTGGCACACGCGCCACGTACAACTGCACCATTGTAAAGAAGAAAGCAACGCCCTACAGAAGATTTCATATCAGAGAATGCAGCCTCAACGGCCGAGAGAACATCAACAGATGAGTAAATGTCTCGAAAAACCTTTGGTACAACCGGTCCTCGGGAACCGCCAAAAATAGACCCGTAGGGCCATGTTTCAGTCTTAGGAGGAATGCTATGAACAATATTCTCATCTTTAAAACGAATGATCTTCTTCTTCTTCCCTGCAGGTTTAGAAATAAATGGATAGTCCTTAGTACAAAGCCTCTTGGCTGGTGGAATAGCATTGAAGAGTTTGTTGTCGTAGTCAAGGTCGATCTTACGCTTGGTGTCCAAACCTTTTTCGTCAACAACGGTCTGCAGAGCTAGGTCAAGCTGTGGGAAAAATTATAATGGTTGAACTGCTTGTTATCTTGCAAAAAAAAAAATCGAATGACGAAATAGTACGCGCCTATGCCGGAAGTAAGTAATCGTCGAGAAGATGAAATGTTTCGTAGTAGTAGAAAGAACTGACGCTAAAAGGATATTTGACCAATGCGACGTAAATCAACCAATATTTCAGATATTTGTATTCACACGTACAAAGTGTATAAAGGTTTTTCGCATACACTTTGAGTATGATTGGAATTTTATATACCGGGTCAAAGAATGGACATAGTTGAACTAGCGCATTTTCCAAAAACGATAATAAATAGAAGGCCCATAGAAGGCCCTTAGTATAAAATATTTTCTCAAGCAGTGGTCGAGCAAATATGACAATAGTTGTGTATATTGTATATAGCTAGGTGAAGATCAGGTATACACATCCTCATATTTTAATTACGCATAGACGTTGTAAAAACAACGCACGAGTACTCTCAACCGTATTTCCGGAAGAAAGGTATGTAAACAGGAAAATGAGGCGCACGCTATTAAAAGTAAAACAGCATGCAAACAGAAAAATTAGGGACATGAGGCTTTATTTTCCAGACTGGAAGCATCGTGGGAAAGTCTGAGCAAGGAGTGGCTATATAAGCAACTCGTTACCTTGTACTTTGTTTCCCGCAGTTCACAGTTCATAGCGCTGTCCTGGCAAACACTGAACAGATTCTGACCTGAAGCGACATGACCCCCAAATGAATGACAATCTACACACATCATTACAAACCAACAACTCCACCAACACTAAACAATAATGCGTGTCATTCAGGTTTGCCGCAAATTATATCCTAGTCTACCACGTGCTAAATCCATTGGATTATAGCTAAAATAGCTGCGTGACTTTAAATTGTTAATATGTGGTTTCTGCCGAATTGATGCTTCAAATCTGCGAAATTGTGCAAACTAACTTACGAATAAGATTTAACTACAATTTTGAATAATTTGGTTTATGAAAAAGTATATGTAAAACTATACCATTATATTCATAAACATAGATATGTTATAGAAAAATCCAATCGATTTTTGTCATTTTCTCCATTTCCCATGCACTGATTAGTTGTTAGGTTATGATGTCATTTGTGTTCAACATTTAAAATAAGTCTGTAGATATTAAGTCTAATATTGATGAACCAAATTCGTAAAATTACACTTTTAAAACAAATTATTGTCGTCTAAAAAAATTTGTCCTTATTTTTAATAAATTTTTAGTTATATATTTTTTTGAGTCCGTTTATTCTTGATTTTGTAACTAAATGAGCTATTGCACATAAATTGTAGCAAGGACATTCCTCAACAACTTTTGGGCTTTGATATCTCTATACGAATCGCTTATTGGCCATATAAAAACAATGCTATACAATTGAAACACTATCTATTGGTTGGATCACTTAAATAGTTGTTAAATTTAATAAGCGAATATTTGTGGCTTTCTGAATTTGTTATTTGGCGGTTACGTGGCATTATTGGGATTTCACACATCTGCGATCAGTAGCCAATAATTAAATGTCTTTTAAACCCAGATTTAGGCCCCAAAATCGGATAATGTGGTGCATTTTTACAACATCAACTTTATATATAAAACAACGGTTGCGCTATTTTTTATTTTATTTTTATTTTTATTTTTTTTGGCGCTTAATAATTTCAAATGGTTAGCTTTAGCGCATTTTATATTGAGCTTATATTAAAAAGGAACATCAGTTATAAGCTTTTAACATTATAAGGACGCCTCCGTGAAAGAAACCCTATGTACCCTATCATCCAAGCAATATGCGACAATTAAACTGTAGATGTGCTAATCAGCCAATAGGAACTATTGCCAAATAAAGATTTACTTTTAAACGTTTGCACGACCGACCACGGGATGCTCTTTTTATCCACATCCATACAATCATAACTAATTATTATTGTTACTTGTTTATATCTGCTGTCCCAAACACAAAGACATTCCAATGTAAGATCATGGGTATAAATTAAGTAAGAAGAACTGCATTTGAAACTTATAAATATGAATTTATTAGTTCTGATATATTTTCCTAATAAGTTTACTTTTTTAAAAAAAAAAGCTTCGACTAGAGCCTTTTGCTCTATTGAATTAGGGTGTAGTTATATATATATAGATTCAGTAGCCATTAGTATCGATCGATTTTTTCTAGAGCCTATGCTTTAAACTGGTTGCTGTTCAAAAGTGAGATTATTGGCCTGTGTTATCAAATAGTATCCGGCTATTAGGCTCTTTCGGTAACGATTCCACACCCATGGCTGAAGTTTAAAGATAAATTTGTGTGGGTGAGATGGCTATCTCGTTTTGAGTTAAGAAGGAGTTACTCCAGATATTTAACGAAAATCATGACTGATAGCCAATGCCTTAATCATGTAAGATTGGCTCTATTTAGAGTTAACTATCAATTGGAAATTGCCATAATATTTGTATTGCCAGGTAGCTAGAGGATCAGAGGAAACGGAAACAAATAGATTATTGGATGGGAATATATCACTGAGACACAGTTTTTGAAGCATCATTTTCAAACGCTGGTAAGACTATTTTCCCGCCTTATTTACTCGGCAACTTTTGGAGCCATTAATATCACATGAGCGTTACGAGCCCGAGTGAGAAGGCGTGAGAAGGCTACCTACTCCCACTTAGCTACCTAGATAAATTCATACATTACGTTTGCAAACAAAAATGCAGAACTAGTTTAGGCTCAGTTTACATATTTTATTAGAGTTCATATTAGCTAATAGACGTCCAGCAGTAGGGATCGTTAGGTACAACATATAAGATGAATAATATTTAACTAATTTCAACACATACTAGAACAATCGATATGACATAACATCAGTAAGCATGTTAATTCTCTATTAAGCTCTTCCTGAAGCTCACACTTTGGGTCAAATGTATGTGAAATCTTTCATTTTTTACGTGGAAGTGTGGTATAGGCAGTAACTATGATCTATATCCGGCTGAGGATATATAGTTAGTGTATCTATACTGGGAGTTAGACTAATATCTTATTCTCATGGTTGGCCTTCTATATTGGTGTCTGTATTGTAAATTTCTAACTCTCGAGATATACCTGACAATATATATATGAAAATTTCTGAAATCTATAATTGTTGGCGAGACAATGTTGTTAACTAAACTGAAAAGCATTAGTTTATTATTCTTTTTGAGTCTTGCATATTTACTTCTTGCTGCTTCAAGACTGTTTTGATGCCGTTCATTAAAAAATACTAAAGACTCCTAGTTTAGTAGTCTAGTTGGTACTTAAATACCAATAAACACATCTGTTCTATCGATTCCCAAGTCATTACCTCGTATTGACATAACTCATCTAACAAGAATACTATTCCAGTCTTTACATACAAAATATTGTAATTTCTCTTAGTGATACTAAACCAAATATAAAGAAACGTTAGGTAAAAGTGCCGTAGAAACTTGGATTCCAATAATATATAATGAAATATTTTTTATTTAAACATGTTGAATCTTACAGAAGTTTGTCCACAAGTTTGCATGTTGGACTTTTAGATTGTAGCACTCATTTAATGCAAAACGTTACTCTGCTTAGTCATGCCGTTTAAAGAGAGTGGCAAAGTGAAAGTTTATTTACTTATTATTAGACTTACTAACTAGACTTTCCCTTAGTTGAGATTGAGATCTTGTTTATTATCTATTATAGTCATTATATTTGCTCAGCTTGGAAAAATAATTTTGACAAAAACAAATTAAATCCTCAATACCCAATTTTCTGCCTTAAGCCTACTCCCATGGTAATCATTCGATCTGTTTATAGTTAGTAAGCTATTTTGTGTTTTTCTGTTTAAATACAAGTATATCTTAATGGATGATCATATTTGATTAATTTGGCCGTGATTTCTATTAATATCTTAGGGCCAGTTGGTTTATATATACTACAATTTATTAGTTATTTTTTATTGGGTTCTGTGTATTTGACGCGTAGATAGCTGGTTAACTTTGTTTTGTTTTGAGCATTGATCCATTTTGGCTTTATATGCAACTTATTAATTGGTTCATGTTAGGTTTCGGGTCTCTGATCTGCATGTGTTATGTTTAAATGAAATCTATCCTGAACATGAATAAATGTGATGTACACATACGTACAATTAGTACAATTAGTTTTTAAAATAATATATGCACATACACATTATTGAATACTTATTTGTGGAAATGTTCAGTGTTCCAATGGCACTTGCTATAAAGATCTTAGCAGAAATTACTGCCTTGTTGACATATATACAATCTATCCTACGCCAGAAATTATTTGACTGGCTATTAGGCATTTTATCACTGTTTTTCTTTTGCTCTTTATCCATAGTCCTATATAATTATATTTATTTTAACATCATAATTCCAGTTGTGACATGGTGTTTTTATGTTATCACACAACAAGTAGCTCAATAAAGCTATAATTTAATGCCTAGATGTGCTGTCCAAGGATATTCACGTTCACGCGGGCTTAGCCTCTCTAAACAACGACATCATTATTGTGAGGAACATGACGTACACTAACGTTGCAAGCGAGCAACTGAATAGGGTACTTCGTTATTTTTGCACTGTTCAAATCTCCATTTACGCGTACTAAATTAACTATGTCTTGAGGGCATAAAGCAATAAAGCATATTACAATGGGAAACACCAATCATATAGGGGATTGACAACAAAACTATTCACACGAATAAAAAAGGGGCTCAGTGAATGGCGAGTCAAATCAGTCACTCAGGAGGGAAACAAACATACTACTCATTCCTTAGTAAAATTATATTGAACGAGGTTTGGTGATGACTGACTTCCAAACCCGTCGAAATTATGCGCCAAAAATATATCAACGGATTGTTTCTTAAATAAAAAGTCGTACTACATGACAAATCGGCTCAAGAATAATTATTATAGAGATATATTAGACTAGATAATTATAATCACTTTACATTACTTTCCTTTTCACGCATTTTATACGACATATTTTCCATTTAAATTTTAAATTTTGGAAAAACTTTCCTGAGATGAGCCTGTACAGATAAATCTAAGGATAATATTCTCAGAGATCTGAGATTTATTAGATCTTATTGGTGGTCTTGATAAACAATTCACACAATTTTCAGGATAGTGTGATGAACTCAAGATCTTTAAGGTAATGTTTAGTGATATTTTCTAGTTCAATTGGGGCTGTGATGAGCCGAACGCCTTGAGGTAGAAACGTTGACGGTTAGTTTTTTAGATGTGCAATTTGATATTAAACGGAGCTAGTATTAGTATATATAACATTGCCAGTTGATAATATGATTATATAAGACTGGCCACATTTAGGATATAATGTCATGTTATAACGTATATATATATACTACCAATTATATATCTATATTCTTTGTGTAAAGAGATAGAGCTATAATTATACTCGAGCCAAATTACTATCTCTCGGCTTCAAGAGCATCCGGTGACGTCAAATGCTAAGTAGGTAGGGAATGAGATCACAACAGTGTTAAATACTTTGGTAAGAGAGTTATCTAAACATTTTTGCAGGTAATTATAAAACCAGGTAAAATCGGATCCAGTCACGCCACGTTATCTAAATTGCAATATTCAATGTCAACTTTGACAGCAACAGACAATAATAAAAAAAAGTAAAAATGATGATATTCAATCAGAGATTGTGCAATCATGATCTTTTCATGGGATTAATCTCTATAAATTAATGAATTGTTTTCAAATAATGACAGGTGATTGTCAATTACAGACCATAATTCATGATTTCATGGTTGAAAAAAATTAATAGAAAGACACCACATCAAAGAAACAGTATTTTAGCATTCACACTGCAATCTAAAGTTAAGACTAGAGATTTTTTCCGATTTAACTGAAGACAATCAATCATACCGGCAATTTTTAAAATCTCTGGTTTGTTTATGTTGGAAATAAGTAGAAACGAAGGAATTTCTACGACCTGTATTCGTTTAGAAGTAGAAATAATACTGAATTAAGGGAGGGGTTAACGTATTCCTTTGTATACACGGAGTACAGATATGGTAAGACATATTTTTCATTATTAAACAAGTCAGTAGGACTTGTCTAAGGCAAGATACTTAAGCAATGTGTTATCTGGATCCGAAACATATGATCTAAAATGGCTTATTACTATATAGCAGGGCCTCTGCCTTTGACTGGTTCAATTTTGATCGGTCATCTTGGATTGTCATTTAATACTACACTAACCATTTTTTCAGAATACATACGTAATAATAATTGCTAATAATTTTAAATGATCATAACTATATAAAGAGATACCCAAATTAATTAAATATTCCTGCGTTAACACACTTCCTTGGCCTAGACAGATAATTTTACCCGGGGCATAAAAAAATTGAAATAATAATATGAAAAGAAACTTAACATAGTGACTACTTAATTGTGGGCATGTGGCTCACTAAATGTGATAATTCTTGACGACATTCAGAGGTGACTATGGCATGGGCACCCAATCAATGTACAAAAAAATGGAAGACAGTTGACCAAACTGTACATTAAACGTTTCAGCTTGCTATGGCTCTTGCTCTGTTGCAAGCTTTGACTCTGGCTTTGTTGTAGGCTCTGGTATATAGCGTTTGGTAGCTGGCGGCTAAGGTGATATGTAGGTGTTGCCCAGTTGTTTTGAACATTACATTCGTGTCATTTTGAAGCTGGAAATGTTAATGGTTCAAATGCAGATTTGCATAAAGTGTAGATGTAATAAAATTGATTCTCTGCATGTAGAGGTCAGTGGATGAATATAGGATTGGGGTAAAATGTTTTGGACATTTTTGGATTGCTAACTTAATAGACTTAACAGGTTTTGTGACGAGGATAAACTATTTAAGCTTTCTCAGCTACTATGTTGGAAAATAAATAGAGACAAGAGCGTTCCTGTGACTTATTGTTGTTCAGAAAGAAAGGGAGTACTGAATTAAGAGGTTTTTTAACGTGTCCTTTTGCATAAGCGGAGTAGAGATATGTCAAGATAGCTTTTTATTTAGTAAGTCAGCAGGATTTGCCTTAGGCAGGATGCCTAAGCCATGTGTTATCTGGACCCCAAAACATATGATCTATAACAGCTTATATAGTTGCAGGGCCTCTGCCATTGGCTGATTCAATTTCATTCGATCATCTTAGATTGCCATTTAACACCAATGGAATGCACTAGCCATTGCTAAAAATATTAAATGATTATAACTATATAAAGAAATACCCAAACTAATCAAATCTTCCAACTTTAACACTTTATATAAATTTTATTTTATATAGAGTTTAAATTATGTTAATGCCAACCAACTTATGACAATAAAGAAAAACTTTGTCTAGCAATTTTTTTTTAAAAGTTATAATTGGTATATTTCCAAACTTTGTTTTCTTGATGTGTTATTCTAACGTGTATTTATGCATTTATTCTATTGGTCAACTATTTCAGCCAATAAAAATGAAAAATAAAATTGCGCTACAATAGGGGCTTTTAGATCTTTTATTAGTCAATCAAATGTCTATAATCTAGTTTAAGAAGCCTTTAGATCTTGTTTTAGTCAATCAAATTCCGGTAATTTAATTTATATGCACGCGCGTATTTCAAATTTGGCCATAATCTAGTGGATACACAGTATACTGGTTTATCCACAGCAACAAAACAAATACCTATATAGTACACGTTGGTTTTATTACAGTTTATGGCGTAGAAGTAAGATAGAGTATATTTAGTTTTAGATCAGCATCTTTTCATGAAAACATGAAGGATATCTTGCAGGAATACCTGGAGGAGGCCGAACTAGGCCATTTCTATGCAGCTTTTGCCGCGGAAAATATGACACCCGAGGCACTGACACAGTTAACCCTTCAAGTGTGTTTATGTCTGCATATTGTGGCATGTTTTCTTATTTTTTTTCACATATATGAGATATTCTACCTATAATTATATACGGGCATACTAACGTGATTAAGCTTTGTATGATCGTGAACACATCTTGTTGGGTGCGCGAAACAAGCACGTGCAATTATTCCCTTACTATTACGAACTCTCATTATCTCTATGCATATTTATTACCTTATTTCTATTTCTATCTTTATTTCCTCTTATTTATTTTTCTTTACCAGGGGTTTTCTCAATATGGTGTTGTTAGCATGCCTGACAGGAGAAAGTTATATGGTTTGATTATGAAGCTCAGAAAGAAGGAAGGGGAGCCTACTGAACCTACAGCACAAGGTATTGGAAGCTCTGTTTGTTGACTTTTTAAGTTTTTAATGAGATAGATTCTTCCTTGCTATAATGACATAAGTATGTTCACAATTAAGTATCATTTTCAGCTCTTTTACGTTTTCTGAAATTACATATATATATACATTCATATTTACATAGGCACTGCTCCTCTTACGCTTTCATTCTGCAACATCAACTCTAACACGGTTTGCAGACTTTCTTAGCCAAAGTGTCTATTCTCATACTTTTTTGTTCTTTTTGTCCCCATTAATTTTACGTTATAACCATGTATTCCAACCATATAGCATCAACCATATCCAAGATTCCCTCCCTCCCACGCCAGCCCCAGCCAATTAAAGAGCCCTATCCTGCCACGCCCAACACCCAACAGAGAGCAAAATCTATGGTTTACACACCTGTAAAGGTGCCAGAGCCCACTCCAAGTATACCAATAAGAGGGAGTGTGAGTCTTCTCCAGTTAAGACAGCAACGGCAGGCTAGATTGTATAAAGGAACATCTATGGACCCCGCCCTCCTAGAGAAACACTGTGCAGCACTTGCTCCATCATTGCCAATGGATAACGAGGTGACAGGAGGGGCTAGGAGTGGAAGAAGATCAATTGATAACGAGATGACAGGAGGGCCTAGGGGTGGAAGAGGAAGGAATGAGTGCCCCACACCTATACAACCCTCACCTCGCCTGCCAGAGAAAAAGGTTGAGTGGCGCCTCCCTCTGGTCCAATCACGTTACCCTTACACCCCTGGTGATAGTACGCCTTATACATCAATACAAAATATAATCATTTTTAAAGGACCTTTTCATACCTGTCTGTGTGCTTTCTCCCATTTCTTTAATATATGCATTTATTCACATTCATTTAAAGTTTACACTCCGTTTCCCTTCCATTCTATTTGTGATATTTTCCCTCTGGCCTCTACCACCCACACCCCACCCCCGAACTTATTGTTAAAAACATATATGGGTATGTAACAAAGGAGAATATGTATAGCAAAGTGCAAGAGGAAGATAGACACAGCATCCAACTATAGATAAGATATCCATTGATAGCTAGGCTTATATACGGGGTAAGGTTGGGGGGGGGCTTGACCCGTATGTACACACATGTGTAGATATCATGTAGGACTGGATAGGAGCCCACTACCGGCAATACTACCAAGACCCTCTTATTATCTTGAGGATGGTGTAGAGAGGTGTAGACGGTGACATAGAGTGGGAGTGGGAGAGAGAAGGGGATATATAAATTATATATAGAAGATATTCGGGGAGTAAAGCAACAGTAGGGATATTTAGAGGTGTAGAACCTCAGGGAGAGGTTTAGGGAAGGAGACAGAGGCACACAACATATATATGCATATATACTTATACTGTCTCTGCATACAGGACGGCTACAATTATGGCGTCCCAAGCACAGGGACCAATCAGCCAGCCGCACGTGGCTTACCCAGTACTAATGATCGGATTAGAGTGTGTGTGAGGAAGAGACCACTGAGTCGCAAGGAGAGGGCCTTGGCGGAGGGTGATGTGGCTTGTGTAATTGGACGGCACGACCTGCAGATTCGTGAACACAAGTATGTACTCCCCATTCTCATTGGTACTTTTCAATGCTATTTCCATTCCTCCCTTGTTGCCATGGTTACGCATAGTCACAATCCCGCTATATTTTTTCTACTAATATTGCACGTGGTCGTAATTCTGCCCTTAAAAATGAAATTCATTTATTAACGTGATAAGCCAAGAGGTAGTTAATACTTTGACTGTTATGTACTATACCATTCTTACCAGCACACACCAGGCCAGGGCATATTATATAGCCACTGTATAATTGGTTCCAGAATGGAATAAGTAGCCATATATGGCATAGACCTGTTGTTGTAGCGATAAGGAGGTCAATGATAGAGAGGGTGTAGGTGAATGGGGTGATAATATGTATATAGAGGCTGAAGAGGGTTCATCTTACAGCATGTTTGCCTGCCTGTGCCGGGTATTGAGGCCACATGTTCCTGTTTATTCTATGAGGATAGGCCTGGATTGGTGATGGATGATGGATGATGATGATTGCCTTCCAATCATAACCCACTCTTTCCCTGATCAGAGTGTCCTTGGACATGACCAAGTACGTACAGGAGCACAGCTTTGTTTTCGATGAGGTCTTTGATGCCAATTGCACCAACGAGGAGGTAAGTTGAATGACCCGGGAGAGAGAGAGGTGTATGATTGGCTATGTTGTCTTAGATAAGCCTGGCTAGGTAAAAGGCAGAGATTGGGCACTGGTGTTCTTTACTATCACACGGTAAACTATACTTAGTACATGCCAAGCGGTTATGCATGCACATATACATACACATACACACAATCTTTACCTCCTCTTTGGAATCACATACTTTCCTACCCTATAGTTATAACACAGGACCCATCAATCATAATACCATACCTTTCTCTATACTAATTACTAATTACTAGTTATATAATATCTTCTCATGTCCCTGCCTGTCTATCACATCACCCTCTCTACCTACCTCTCCTCCTACCTACTGCCCAAAGCATGAGATCTTATTGGATGTGTGTAGTGGATGTTTTATATATATGTGCGTCTATGTGTGCCTCTGTACCAATAACAGCATTGTATATAATAGTTAACCCATCATCCATTAGGTATACAATTGCTCTGCCAAACTATTGGTCGATCATGTATTTGAGGGCGGCAAGGCTACCTGTTTTGCTTAGTATCCTACGCCATATCTATGGATAGATAGATAGATATATATATGCTATACTATACATATACTATATATACTATAAACTATACATATACTATACACTATACATATACTATATACATACTATGCATATACTATACACTATCCCTATACTATATATCTATTATACCTTATACATATACATACATATACATAATACTATAATATACTATACATATATATTATACTCTATAGATATATATACATACATCTATAGATAGCAATGTTATTTGCATGTGAGACCATTTGTATATTAATGTGGTATACATCTTGATTAATAACCACAAACCTTTAATATAGTACATAGCTTTATATATATATATATATATATATATATAATATTAGATTTTTCTCATTTGCTCGCTTTTATTTTGCCCAATCATATTTTTTTACCTCTATATAACCTTGGTGTATTTTCAATTAAATTACGGGTATATAGTTGGAATATATCATATTGTCTTATATTATAAATATATGCCGAGCATTGTTACGTGTATATGACGTGTATATGACGTGTATATCCTTGACTCGGTGCGCCACCCTGTGGCGCCATATTGAAGTGGACAAACAGGTAGG
>NAOQ01000950.1:0-19356 GCA_002751075.1 Ichthyophonus hoferi
AGTTTGGTTTTCACGAGACGGTCCTCTAACCCTATCTAATTTTGACCTACTCACCATCTAAGTTATACAGATTGCGACACACTAAAATGTCATTTTTGAGTTGATTTTTTAGCAAAAGATAAGTTATATCTCACGGTTCATGAATCTCCGCAAGATCCATAGGAATATATAAATTAGTACTTGGATGTTGGAAATGTTAGGCGCGTATGCCAGAGTTACATCTTAGTCATCAAGAAAACTATGAATTCTAATTTGTATGTTAACCTAACGGAAGATAGTAGTTATTTTATTGCAATTTGTTGCAGTAATTTGTAAGATAACGAGGCCAAGTTAATTTGTGGTTTCATCAGGTTAGTATGCATATTTTTATTATTACATCTTCAAATGTCAAGGGATTTTTTGTAGTCTTACGTTGGGTTCTTTTTCTCAGGGGAAAATCTGATAAATGTAAACACTGTATGAGTATCATACCCTAGTATAGAGTGCACTCTGCATGGTTGTTTTTAGAATCAACATGAGATTGTGATATATTATATCTGCAGGTTGAATTGTTTTCATTGGTATTTGCATCATAAAAGTATAAGTGAAACAAGCCCAGTAATCTTGGGGGAAGATTTATACTGACAGGCCAGTACATTGACGGAGAGACTATGTAACGCCTACTCAGTTCATTAGTAATGACAGAAAAAATGATTTAAATAAAAGTCCTTTCTACTTCCTAGTAGGAACCGTCAACTAGGACCATTCTTCGGTCCGCGGGTTCAAGGAAAGAAAACTAATGCTGTTGTTTTCCAGGATATATTCCAGTGAATCAAGCAGTCAGCACTTAGTTCGCACACCTCTTCTCCTACCGTTAATCAGAAGTTGTATCATAAATACTAGAATAGATACCTGGAAGCATTACAGCTGGGTAATGGGCCCAGCACGCTTCCACTACGCCACTCTGCTTACACTGACAATCCACCTTGTGTAACTACTCTGCCTGAATATCTTCAACCATCTGCTGAACCATACCGTCATCCTAACCAATGGAGGAATTGCAGGGTTGTGTCTTAAACATCTTATTGTGCTGTGCCAGCGCAATATATTAGAATAGAAAATTATTCCTTGTCATCCACATTAAAGCGGGATAAGTGAACGTCTAAACCTGGCGCTGTTCACGTTAGTAAGAGAATCCTTGGTAAAAGACCTTTACCAGGATAATTTTGGGACGAGGCTGTAAAACTGCAGTTTTTACCCTCTATGTACTTCTTTCCCTAAGGAAAGAAAGAAAAGATGGACCCAACATGAACTACTTTACAAAAGAGTCCCTCGCGTGCTCTCTACCGATTATACGTAGCCTCCTAGCTGTGGCTGCAGCCCGAAACTTAGAAATCGCTCAATTAGACATAGTAGGAGCATACCTAAACGGAAAGCTAGACGAGGAAATCTACATGGACCAGCCTGAGGGTTTTGTTTATCCCGATTGTCTGAATGGTGTATGTAAGGTTGAACGATCATTATAAGGTCTAAAGCAGTCTGTTTTAGTCTGACAACGGACTTTAGCAGAATTCTTGGCACGTGAGCATTTGTTCCGCACTAATGCTGACCTTTGTCTCTTTGTATTACAAGGAGTGCCATATTTCATGAGCATTTTTATATATGTTGATGATATGCTGATAGTGGGTGATAATAAAGCTGTTATCAACAGAATTATCAGCAACATGAAACAGAAATTTGACACCAAGGACTTGGGTTTTCCTTTGGAAATCTAGGATACCAAATTACGAATGATGAGAGTAGTTCTATTCACATATCCCAAAAGGGGTATGTGAACGAATTAATTTAAAAATATGACTTGACCAACGTCAACATCGTTATGTCACTGATTCTACCTGGTCAGGTAGCTGTTCTGGAAGCGGCCGACTCCAACAACACCAGCTGCAATGTAAAAGATTATCAAACACCATAGGAGGCATCCTATGGCTCTCAAGGTTAACACGCCCAGACATTACTTTTACAGTTGGATTCCTGGGTAGATTTGTGTTGAAGTATTTCAGTCTCTACAAGCAATTGGTCAAATACTCTATGATGTCTTGCACAAAAAACACTTATTGGCTATATAGCATTGAACCTCTAAATGTTTAGAAGCTTTATAATGAGGTGTCAATTGGTATCTGAGTTTTTAGATATTAATCAATGACAACTAATTAATTGCATGATATCTCTAATTATATTTAATTTCTGAACATTAATCACACTCAGTGAATATATATATACATTCACTTGAGATGCAGAGTACTATGCACTCGGCCTTCTTACATGTTCCTAAGCCAATAAATCCCTATACAAGGGAGTAGCCTATGTTCAAT
This sequence comes from Ichthyophonus hoferi, assembly GCA_002751075.1. Lineage (NCBI taxonomy): Eukaryota > Ichthyosporea > Ichthyophonida > Ichthyophonidae > Ichthyophonus > Ichthyophonus hoferi. The sequence goes on from NAOQ01000950.1 coordinate 2,352, forward strand.
TTTATATCTTCTTAAAACGAAATGGATCCATTGGCGCATATTAAAATTTAATGGGCCCAGTATATTCTACAACACTATGGCGATCTCTTTAGTAATCGTATAAGATAAGTATCGTATGTGGTTGTGTTTTATAATGTCTTAACCTACTAATAGATCTGAACATACAATGATCTACGCATTGATGATTAGCCTAATCTAACAACAATCAACAATAACAAAAAACAAAAGTATGAAAGGGGTCTGCCGACTGTCAAAATTAAAAAAACCGGTAATACAAACTCTTCCAAATTAAATTATTTGTATACACAAACACCGTTTCCTATATTTACTATGCATTCTCTAATCATTACCGCTACTTTAGCGGCTCTTGCTGCTTTCTCCTCCGGTGCTACTATCGACTCCATCCAGCCAATTTTACCCCAATGCCCTGAAGATTGGGAGAAGCAAGAGTTCAATGCTTATGAGGATGTCTATAATCCTACGGCTTATTTTGCATATGAGCATCAAGGAGCTGTTAGACATTTTTGCTCAAATGACCTCTTTTTCAGCCCAGAACATCACACTTGCGTAAGACCAGAAGATTGGTAAGAACACCCTTACTTTTTCTGCCCCGAAAATTAGGAAAAGCAAAAGTTTAACCCTTACGAGGATGTCTATGATCTCATAGCTTACTTTGTGTGTGGGCATGAAGGAGCTACTGGACTTGTTTGCAAAAATGACCTTGTATTTAGCCTATAAGATCACTGTTGTAAGAGGAATGTGACGGAAAAAGCCAGGAACAGAACACACTTGCCGTTTAGGTGCCTGTAAAAAAAAGACCGGAATGAGTACGTTAGCCTGACCAAAAATTAGTATGATCTGTCAGTTTAATTTGAAAAAACCCAACACCAATATATATGCTCCTGTTGTTTTTGGTAATATATTGGGGTTCAGTTGAAGTGTATTGTAGATTGTTGGGTCTATAATCTACATGTAACACTAGTGCTTAAGATTATATGAATATGTTAAATAAAATAATGCCGTACGGAAAAATTCAATTTTTGTTGTCATACAATCCTACCTATACACATAACCCACATACATACGTACATATTTATATGGAACTGGTTATAATATAATATAATATAATATAACGTGATATAATATAACATACTATAGTACAATACAATATAACATAACATAGTATAATATACCACTGTATAATATAATATAATATAATACAACATACTATAATGGAACAAAGTATAATATAACTTAGTATAGCACGATATAATACAGGATAATATAGTATAATACGGCATAATATAATATAATATGCTATAATTTAATAGTTCTAGACACGTTTATGATTAAAAATAGCCAGGAAATATCAATAAACCAACTGATCAGCAAGCGAAGGCCTGATCCGAGTCTCAAAAATTAACATTCTAAATAATCTGGATTAGTCCAATTAGCTCTGTCCAATGAACTCCACAAAAACCAAGCAAAAGTACCCGGATATAATTTCAGTAGAGCCTAAATTCCGAAACAGATCGGAATTGCTGATTTGGATCGAATGTCACAGGAATTTATGAGCCTCCAAAACAAATTAATTATAGATAAGATCAACCAATCAACTATTGCAGTAGGAAATCAATGACTGGTAATGCAAAACAATTGGGAATCACACATTTTACTTCAGCCGCCAGCCACCAGATGCCAAGGCCTGCATGAGCCAGAGCCAAAGCCAGAGCCGGAGCCAGCAGGAACAGTTCATTAATTCTCATGAGTAGACAATAAACAAATTAAACTATGAGCATAGCATCACATCACTCCTACGTCTTTATATACCTCTAGAGACGTTGTCGTAGTTATCGAATGCTAGTAATAATCGTATTCTAATAAAATGTGTAGGAGAAAAAAACTTTTTAAAGAGAACAACCTTTTGCTCTGCAGTCGGAGCTTGATTGATGACAATTCAGCCGTCTTGAATAGCGGATTTCGCAGTGATACTTCACTTAGATATGCTTCGTATTCTAGTGATTCCGTTATTTTCAGTGATTCTAATAGTGAACTGATTATCAAGTATTACAACAGAACCAATCGTTTGCACTGCAATAAAAGATGTAAATTCAACTTCAATTTATTTGTTCTCCTTTTGATCGGAAATTTTTTACATAATTTTGCTCGGGAAAAATATTATTTTAATCGGCAGATTATATTTTTGGAAAAGGTTTTAATTTTGATCGCGAAACTGATTCTTTTGATCGAAAATCCCTATAATAACATCTGGTGTGCCGTTCATAATACATGCGTAACGGCGTTTTCCTCACTTTTTTGCTCATTTATGTTCGTTTATTATTATTATGTTCTTAATATCTTTTCTAAATAAATTCCTACAAATACGGCTTTGACTGGGGTTTTAATTTGATTTTTAAATATGACTGAAAACACCCAAATAAAATGGAAAGTTTATGTCTTTTGAGTGGAAAGTACAGTTATAACTATGCATGTCTGTGTAGTCTAGTGTACATAGCTTACTTCCAAAAATATCACAACCACTGCATAATATGGTCGTACACCCACACAACATACAAAAATACCTCTATAATAGGATATAATAAAGCATAGCAAGATAGTATAATAGCATAATAATATAGTAGCATAATAATATAATATAGTACGATAATACCTATATAAAGGAATTGAATATACGAATATACTATACATTTGCACAAGTACACCAATGCATCAATGTGCCCACGAACAGTTAAGTACACATAAAATGTAGATATATAGATAGCTCCACAACCTTGCCGCTCTCTAATATATAATATAATGACAGCATGTTATCGTCTTTATAATCTATTCACAACAATAATATAGACCGACCAGATTTAATTTTTAGTGCTTGCACTGTTAAACCCATAGTTATACACATATCAATAAACATATCGATATAAACGCCAGGATAGTCATTTCTACAACTATCAACAAATACCTACAAAACAGTGCACACACACGCCTATATGAACCTATATAGACTTGAAAAAAAAAAAAAAAAAGATAGATACCAACCCAAAATATTTATAATTAACCAGGCCGCTCAAGATAGTTTGGCAAAATGAATTCTGGATACCAGAGAGGGTGATGGGCTATATAAAAAAGAACAATGCTGTACAACAATGTGAATTCTCGGAATCTACGTGCATCACGTTGCCATTACAAGCTACTCTTGAGGTGTGAGGGTGGTGTTTATGGCGATAAGGGCATAGGGGGGTGTACAGTACATGTTATGCTTTATAAAATGAGGTGTGACTTAAAGGTGTGTATGGTACACAGTTGAGGGGGGGAAATAGAGCAAAGGAACTGGTCAAAGAAGATATTCCATTATATGCCAAGGTTGGGGAAGAGGTCTTGTGTGTAAGATTGATATGTTTCTTTCAGGGTAAAAATAAATAATAATTTATATTAATTATGCTTATGAGAACTACCTATAGAGTGCTATAGAGAAATAAGAGTCTGCAATAAATGTATGTTATATATCGAATAATTCCTGGATAGTCTTGATGGATTAACACTATTAGGACTGTAAGAAGAGGTCGTTACGATTATTATTCTTACTCCATAAAATAGAAAATATCTAATAGAAAATATATAGAAAATATACAATACAACATATTTAATTAAACATGTAATATAGATAAATATATATTAGACAATACGAGGAAAATGTACAATAAAACGTCTAACAAATATATATAATATAATATACCACATATATTATAAAATACATTATACTCAATTATTCATTATTTTTCTACACGAGAATAGTTTTGTATTTTTACCTTGGTTGTCATAGTTACTGTTGGTTGCCTTACCTTTCCCTGTCTACAGGGGCGGTTTGAAGGAACCTTGGATGTACAACCAGGTGTATACCAATACCTCTTTCTATTGGATAATAAAATGTGGAAGTAAGTGAATTGTTCATTTCTATTGTTGTTGATATGCTTAAAGGTATTATGGCGTTTTTCTTTAAAGTCGAAGGTAGTTATACGTAGGACCTTTGACTAATGACAAGTCGTCTTCATAATGTGACATCATAGATATCATAGTCCTTGGTTGACATATAGGCACATACTAACAGTTACACAAACAGACACACATTAATCATATATACTCCTATCATTACATGGTATTTAATCTGTTTCAAACTTTACCAACCGGCTAGATATTAACACATCTACTTTATCTTAATACACATATTACTCCTTTCACGATTGTCAGGCATATGGAATGCCAACCTACTACTGTTCTCCCAGATGGAACGATTGTTAACTACACTGTAGTGGACCCAACTGGCTTGCAAAATGAGACTGTAAATGTTTGTATGTATACTCCTTTCTTCTTTTGAAATGCACTAGATTAATGGTTAACTACACCACACCTTGTACTACCTGTTTTGTGATTGGTATGGTTCTATACCGGTAACTATTTCACTTATACGTTGCTGCATGCTCGCACACTCACGCGCTACTTTATACGGACAGACATAATATTATTGCATCTTATATACCTAAACTATGTATTACTATGATACATATTACTATTATACCATACGTGTAGGTTATCAGGCCATTACTTTCACATATTAATATATTTGTAGAGACTATATACTTTTTCATAAGATCATTTCCCATAATAAACATAATATCATTAGTCTCTACCAATCAACTCTTACCCCCTACCTCTACATCTATACAGTTCTTTCTAACTACGGTTTTCCGCCTTTACAATTCTTTACTTACCTTTGTCTCTAAATATGATCCATACCTAGTGTTTTTTATGCCCTTTTTACCATTAATTTCACCTACACCACTTTCTCCTAACCGAATACTAGCACTGTATTATTCCCTCTATTTGTAATTATGTTTAATTCTTACATCTTTTTTCCGGAGAATACATGTATTCCAGTTGTCCATGTTTAGGCACACAGTGCATATATTGTTGTTGAAGGATAGCAATGTATTTTGCCCTGGGCCAATCATTCTTATTATTCTACAAGAGTATAGTTATATTCAATACCCAGACTACTGTAAGGGGACAATAATATGGTTTATGAAGAGACATGGACACTAGTTGGTACAAGATTTTACGATACAAACATACATATCTGGTATATGTAATAACTTTATATTTTAAGAACTCGGATTTTTCATGTTTGTTGTATTGTGAATATGTATGTATTAGCGTGGCTGTCCTATCTAATGCTTGTATGTTTATTTTTCTGTTACAAAAGAGGAACAATTCACTTGGCTATAGTAAGGTATCAGTCTCCCCTGGATCAAAAAGTTATTGTGTTTGAGTCCTAATATTGTATCATATAGAATGCAACCACTATCTAGTTTCACATTCATATTCGCCTTGATTGTACATTTATCACGCAGTTCTTTCTCCTTTTTCTCTTACCTGTACTTATCATTTACTCTATCTATTCTCATAGCAATCATACGGTGTCACTTGCACGATAGATATAAAATAAGCATTTATATAATGTTCATGAGAGATGTATACAATTACCATCTACTCCAACTGACTACATTTTATTTCCTTTTTGATAACATTATTTTAGTAAAGACGGCATGAGCCGTTTCCTTGCCTGGGTTGGGTTAGCTACCTTACACCTTACGACATCTTACTGGATCTCTTACAGCCTATCATTTATTAATTAGTTAATTAATAAGCCGTAGATTAGGTTTAATTTAAAGGCCACTAATATGTCTGCACCTCCTATCCTATATATATGATACACAGTTACATCTGATATGTTTGATTTTGATGAGACAGATCGGCTGCTAGATAACGATCGGGACACCTCCTCCACCGACTCATGCTCTGTAGATGACAATGCAAACAGGGAGAGGGAGGTAGACGGTTGTTGCTCACTCATGTGCTGTACAGTATTGTGAGAATTTAGTAGTACAGCCATTAAGGGACCTCCATACCACAAATACATTAGCCTAGTTGTGTGTTGTCGGGCAATAGTGCCTGCATATTTGTGATGATATTATTCAGAGTTTAAGAATCCTCGATGTAGATTGTGGATAGAGTCAATCTTGAGAGAGAAGTGATGTATAGGAGAAATCATTGGATATTATTTCGCCCGCTAATGGCTGACTAATGCTATATGCTTTTTGTATTTATTCTAGTGCTTAATGTGTAGGGTATGATGCATATGCACTATCTATATCCATTATAAATAATGGACTATGATATCCAATATCTTTTTTGTGTATTTTATCTCTACTCCATAGATGGTTTAAAATTCAGTGCCTTAGTAGAAGTCATGTATTACAACTAATACAGGATGGTTATTTGTTATAAAGATTATTAATATTCTGTCTGGAGTGTAGTTTACTGGATTATTCTACTGGATAATATCACTATTATATACAGGATTATTACACTTTATTTGAATTGCACATCTGCATATATTTATTTACATATTCTGGGCCTGTTAGTTCGTATGAGGTCATATCTGTTCCTCTATGGATGTTATGTACTAGTTAATTAAAAATAAAAATAAACTAATAATTAAATAACATTTTAAAATCAATTTATACTACAATTGCAACATTTGCAAGGTAATATATTGATATAATCATCTACTCGGATATACATAGGAGACCACATTCGCAGGCCAACCATGAATTGCATTCATTATCATCCGATGTCATCCTATCCTACAGCTGCTAACCTTGGTAAATCTTACTGTTTGTCAGCAAGCTTATCCATGGCCCTACCACGATAGTTATTGGCTATTAAGGTTGGGATTGAAGATGGGTACTGTCTTAGGCATACCTGAAGCAGTATCAGTTGTGGAAAACTGTTCCGTTGACACATCATTATAACTTGTGTCTTCTTTATCTATGATGACACCCACAGAGTGGAAGGTAAAGGTTGTAATAAGAAGAATGGAAATTGGAAGTAGAGTAAGTAATATCCCTTAGTGATATACCCATAATCCTCCGTGACGTATGCATAGTGGTGTTTAAAGAGCAGGAGAGTAAGTGATTTGGAAACAAAAACCAAAGGTGGTACTGGATGAATACATATGACGCAAATACGATATATATATATATGTGTGTGTGCTTACATGCTTTAGGGCATAGACAAGTCAACATGTTACAGAAGAAGAGATGGAGAAAAGAAGATATTAGGACCCAAAAGACAACACATCCCATCAGTCACCTGATATTTTAGGTAATTTACCACGGGCTGCATCTAATGCCCCAGTCTGCAATGGGGTCTCTAGTGTGATAGAGGACCTAGTGCATTCGAGTTGGTCATTTTGGGCATTTGTCCTTGATGAGGTCCGGTTCCAATTTAAAAGTGTTTGATTAACTATACGTCGTTGCTCTTTCTCTTTGTCTCTTACTGCTTTACGCAATATCTCAAGTTCTTTCGTCACTGTATCTAGGGCCTGAATCTCAGATTCTTCCTGGAGTAGTAGGAAGGGGAATAAGCAAAAGCTGCTGAGTGAGGCAAGATACATGTTGGTGTTAAGGCACGGATAGTAGCCGTATTTTTCTCTGATATGCGTTATCTAATGTCCTCTTCCCTTCCTCTATTCTCTATAATATGCTCTCTATCTGTGGTACTTTCTATTTTTCTTTAATAAAAAAAAAAAAAGAGAAGATAGAAATGGAAAAAAATAGAAAAAAATAGAAAGAAGATAAAAAGCAAATATTTACATAGAAGTAGTAGAATAACTACAGAATTAACGAAATAAATTTAGGAATATAGTCAAAGAATGAGGGGGATGAAATTTGGCGGAGCAATGAGAAGAAAGCATATATAGATACATATGAAAGACGTAAAAATCAAAAAAAAAAAATCAAAAAAAGACAGGGAGTAAGTGGCAGTAGGAGAAATACAATTTGGCTATTCATTTCACTAATAGAGCTCAGAGTATGTGGGTTTCCGGTGGATGTGTCAACTATGGTATCAATGTTCCGGTTGGTAGTTAACGCTGTTATATTTCGTTTAATATTCTGGTCATATAGGTGCGCCTTGTATTCGTCTGCAGCCTCCTGGAAAGTGTGACCGAGTATATTGATCTAGAAGGGAGCATAGGTAGTTTAAGTATTATAGACCTCTAATCAGCTGAAGGAGTGGACACATTGGTACTGCTAGGGCTGAAATTCGGATGAAGGCTACAGTAAATACCATTTCGGGTCATCTAAAATACTGTTAAACCGATTAAACGTATAATAAACGTTGTTGCACCTACAATACCTATTTAGTCCTATTATTAATAAAACAATATTAGGACATACCGGAAATGCAATGAGAACTATGGCGGACAACATGGCGATGGAGGCTAAAATCTTTCCGAGAATGGTGACTGGGTATGCATCGCCATACCCTACTGTAGAGAGGGTTACAATAGCCCACCAAAATGTTACTGGTATATCCTGTGTGGCGATGATAGTGGTTGAGTAAATATTATGTGTCTGTTCTTATACATGTGTACCTATTAAAAGATATAAAACAAGAGAGCAATACCTTATCTCTGTATGCTTTTTTGCATATTTATTACTATATCCTTTCTTACAATGCCTCCATCACACATAAGTGTATGCGTACATATATATTGATTTAATCCACCTGCTTTGTTGTATACCCAGATTAGTTTTTTATTTTTAAGCAACTGTAATATCGCAACTACACAACAACCCTTTCCTTCTGGTCCTATATCTCCATTGACAACACCTCATGTCAGCATGTCTGTGTGTAATTATTCTATATACTATGCCCTTTTTGGAACTTCGTGTTGTGACCCTAAGGTACACTCTAGCAACACATTAACTCAATAAAATGCCACTATTGGTTAAGTATATATATAAGTATAATAATACCGTCTAACTGAACACAGTTTTCGTGCGTTTTTTCAGGATTATGTATGTTTATTGATGGTGTTTGAATAATATATAATAATATTTGCACAAGAATTACTGCCACATCAACTGTATGACAAACATGACACTAGATTTCTATGTTGACATGGCTATGGCGATTCATTCATAATTCGGGTGTTTCTTTCGGCTAACTGAGGCACAAGGGAGAACTAATCTGTCTGAGTACAATATATATATATATATGAGGTCAACACATACTTGGAAAAATGTAGGCGTGCCATCATACTGCCCATAGTCATAGATCCACTGGTCCTCGTGAAGGTTGCACGAAGCTGTCTCCAAATAATACATACAGGCCGAGAAGAAAATAACTAACAGGCTTACTATTAGGCATAAAAACCAGGCACCATCCCTTACATTGTACAGTGCTCTGTAAAGAATGCGAAACATCATAGATCTATAATAGGTAGGGGGTGGAGAGCAAATGGACAATGAGAGATGGATAAGTTTTTCTGTTTTGTTTTTGTCCGCTGGAATATTATATACATCAATTACGATTTGTATAAAAGGAATATATACAAATACAAAAGAAAGTGTGAGGAAAAACATATATATGTAGATAGATAAACAGAAAAGCGCAAAGAGACAATTATAAAAAGGAAGAGGGAAATAATATATATTAAGAAAAAACATTTTAAAAGCATAAGTTCAGTACTAACCGTTTCCCTAATGAGAAGAGGCGAAATACGCGCATGAGTTTCAGAACGCGTAAGGCTGCCAAGTTAGTTTTCCCGGTGTAACTTGAGGCCATTATTAAAATGATTTCAATATAAGTGGGCACAACCGATAGCAAATCAATAATATTGGATACTTGGATGACAAACCTGTAGTAGAAAATGGTATAGATATTAAAGAAAAGGAAGTGGGGTGTAAAAATACAATTTATATAGAACAAAAATTATTAAATACAAATATTATTAAATAAAAATATTGATATAAATAAATAGACTATGTAGGTCTTAAAGAGGAGGAAATATCAGTTTTTACTTCAAGCGCGTACATATTTATGTCTGTACACATATATTGATTTCTACCTCACATCTATAATCCCGACTATGGTCAATGAATCAGGCTTAACCTTTATTAAACATCAATGTACTAGCTGTAGTCTCAAATGATATTAATAATCTCAATACCATTCATTATATTACATACCTTAAAAGACCGAAAAATAAGGAATCAATTTAGATTTTCTGTAATCTAAATAAAAAAACTGCCAGTGGAGAACACAGAGATATACAGAAAGGATATTATTAGACTTGTTTTAAGACTTATATGTTAAAGGAGTAGATCAATCTGCATAGCTTGCAGGAAACCAATTAAATTGAGGTTGGCCTGGGATCCGAATGGTTTTTTAGCGGTAACTTCAATTATTGATAAAACAGAATGAAAACATAGCAAGAGATATTGATGCATTGAGGAACTCTCCAGAGGCATCAGAGTCTATAGTGATCTTGATAGTATTAATGGTAGTTTAATGTGGACGATGATGGCGATATGTTTGAAGGCTGTAATTAAATTGATGAGGACAATGAGATGGATAATTGTTGAGATGAAAGGAGCAAAAGTATAAAACTTATGTAGAATGCAGAAACAAAAAAAAACCAACTATTGTTTTGGAGTGAAAAATTAAATATAATGAGGAAAATGGCAATCAAAAAAGAAAGATGATATTATTTACGTATACATCCGAGGACATGTTAACAATCGGCCTACGTAGTCCACAGTAAAGATGGCCAACACTATCATGTCAAAAGCTAAAAACATCTTTTCAGTGTGTTGAATAATGACCTCTACGGACTGGAGTACAAGTGATAGTGTTCCAATTATAACTATAACTAGCATGAATCTGCCATAAATATTAGCGCCTTTGGAAGAATGTGGGTCCTCCAGGAACAGAAATATATTTTTAGTTGTACATTTTGAGTTGATGCATGTAAGCCGAAACCACCGCTCATAGTCATTTTTTGCTGCCTGATGGCATTCTGACTGGGTGTCATCCTTATTGAAAGATAAGGATGAAGAATAAATCAAATTAGTTGGAAAAGAGATAGAATGTATTGCATGAGACGATGGAGGACGATAAGATAAATATGAGATCCGTGAGAAAGAAAAAATTGGTCATGGGAAGAAAAACCATAATAAAGGGAAAAGTATATATATGTGTGTGAAGCTGACTGGTGACATAGGTGAAAATTAGCGACAGTGTAAATATTTTAACTGGTTTAATTACTATACTGTCTTTAAAATAATTTCCAGAGCTGATTTGCTAGACCACGGCCACTCTCGGTAATGAATACAACAAAGGGAGTAATGGGAGAGATGATTGCATTGCAGTAGATGGCATACCTAATATATATATATATAAACTAACGCCATATTATTACTAATATTTAACAGTATAAAGAGAGTAAAAAGAATGATATACGAGTTCCTTCGTTCTATTCACATTTATGCAGTTATGTATATTAGGTTCATATACATGGGTATACATTCGTTTATATGTGTACAATTTCAAAATAATGAGCCATATCCCGGACCAATGCGAATAACATTAAAAAGATAAGGATGAGTTAGCCCACATGTAAACAAAAGCATGCCCATGTATACGCACCTAATATATATACTTGCGTAAATGTGAATATAGGACAACGTTTAAAAGGAAAACAAATGCTATACTACCTAGAATTATTTTATACAAACGACTCCAAGTAATTGGTTTCCAACAAGGGAAACACTATACACGTATACAGAAAAATCCATATATATACATGGCGGTATCTCTTCATTTTTTACTTTTCTTTATTTTCATTATATATAATTACTTTATTGCACAGGTGCTTTATCAAGTAGTTCGTGAGTTCGTTATTATATGTACCCTCATCATGCATACATATTCAACATATGGTATATATGGCCCTACATCCTAAAAACAATAGTAGAAGCACACATAGCTATGGTTGGAACAAAACATACTAGCCAAAGTTACTACACGTACATAACAATATACAATACATATTATTTACTGCTATTAGTATTTCTAACAATGTACTATGTTGCTACTCTTCATGAAGGTATTAGAGAGTATTATGTGTAGCAATGCATGTTTAATTTTAAGGACTGTGTATATAGTACATGGAAAATATAAAGACAAAGGCAAGCTTACTTCAAACCATAAATCCCGTTCAGAGCCAAAAGATTCAACACATGTTAAGCTGCTTGATAGTGGAGTTTGCGAGTCCTGCTTTCCTATAGGCTTCGTTTCCTGCATATTTATTTATTGTTTTCTACAACACTGATAGACATAACGATGAATCAGAAGAAGCAATAAACCACCCTATGTTTTTTTTTATCCATTAGAGCTGAACTGTAAGGTCAATACCTGCCTCCTTATGGGTTCAGTATTCTTTAAACATTCTTCTCAGCCGGAGTCCGGATATACATTCAAATATGTACATAACACAATCTTGTTCTAAATCAAATAGAGGCTCATAAATTTTATCAACCAAGGTCGACTATTTAGGAAATAAAATGCATAAAACTGTATCCTTAATCTGGCGGTTTATAGATTTTATCTATGTAACGCTCAGAATTGGTCAATCTGATTTTAAAGTTAAAATAATAAATCTGGTTATTTCGCATGGCAGTCATTTTTATTTACTAAACCATATTTGCATCCACACTGTCACTGGTGTCTATGTCGGCGCAAACCATAAATTAGGCCCTTTTGGAAATACTAACTACAAACTTTGGTTGGATTTTGTCATTTGAAATTAAAGCAATTGGGTATAAATAAAGTGATTATGCACATAATATCATACAATCAGGATGAACCCTTAGCAGCGCTCTTCATTATGTTATTGATTATGCTATTGATATAAGGGATAATACCAGACTTACAATCGCCCTATCAATTGCCGTCTCTATTGCATGAGCTACACTGTTGCTTATTTTCGGCTTTTTTTAGGTAGCAACTGTAAGAATTGAATAATAATCACCAATAATTTGGGTGAAAACATGTAAACAAACCCAAATTTGAGAGCCACGTAGAAAATTAACAATTATCAAATCAAAGTATATAAGCAAAGCTGACGTAATCTATTTTTGGCATGTTGCCTTGAGGAATAAGGAGCGGAGTAAAAGAATAGCTTCAATAATCAAGACAAAAGAATAAATTCACCACTTAAATTGCTGCATTCACAAATATCACGGATATATTTATAATAATTATTTAGTATATGATAACTGCAATGACATTTTTATTTAATAATGAATATATGTCCGAGTAAACCTTAGTTACAAACTAAGCATAGGTATTAATTAATAATTGGAATTTTAAAATTACACCAGTCAATCAGGAGTAAAAGCCTATTAATTACACATTGGGATTGGGAATATCATACTCCATCAAAGTAATATCAATGAGCAAACGTTATAGTAGCTGCTTTTATTACAAATTAATAATGTTTATTAGGATAATTGTCAATAGTATGTACATTTAAGGCTAGATCAAATAGTAGAAATAGATGGCATCTTGCCCATACTTTCCCTATCTATGTGCACCAATAAACCCGACTCTCGGGCAGCTAATGTAAAGGCATAGGCTTAAGTAAGAAATGAAGCTACGCTATTCGATGCGCTTTCAATCTGATAAACAATAGAACATATAATTGGTCAGTGGTGTTTCATTAATCCATTGGTAAAAGTTATAAAACCCGATCGGGTGTTGATTTACCTTAGTTGGATTACCCTACTTGGTATTATTTGTTTAGTTACTTAGAGCAAAATGAGCGTGTTAAAGGATACCGAGGTAAAACTTACTGCTGTGGTGTTAAATTGTCACTTGGCACGCTTATGTTTAGCTTCCCTTCTACTTTTTCGATTCCTCCTTTCTTTTTGTCGTGTTACAATCTCTAATATTGATTATAACATGCACAATTTCAGATTGTTCCCGATATGTTCCCTGAGGCTTTCGAGGCCCCAAGTCTGACATTCAACTATGGCGCAATTGTGGGCTCTACTGGAGGGGTAAGGGTATTTTAATTTAGGTTTATTTTTACAATTTTGTGCAGGCTATAAAATAGTATAAATGATGTATAATGTATGGGTATACTTTGACAGTTTGTTCATGCCTGTAGTTGACAGCTAAAGGATATTTGTTTGTTTTGTGCAAGGAAAGGATGTGTTGGGGGTACACATTATATTTTCAAGTTGTTCTTATTCATGTATTATCCTTTGTTAGTTAGTATGTGTAAGTGAAGAAACATGTATCTATGCCAATAAAGATTCTTATCTTCCACTTAATTCCAATGCAGGAGCTGACACCCCTTCAAGTGAAGAGTGTACCCCAAATAGTCATTCCTAACGCGGAGGCCGACTCCCTCTACACACTTGTGTTCTCCGACCCTGATGCCCCTACTCGCTCTGATCCCACGATGAGGGAATTCCTTCACTGGATAGTGATTAACATCCCTGGAGGCAACTTGAATAAGGGCCATACTGTTGCAGAGGTATGTAGCGATGTTTGGTATCTTGGTGAGTGTGTATGAGATAGGAGCTGTTGAGATATTCTTGTGGTATGTTAAGATGTTAGAATAGGCAGTGAGGTTTTGTTATGAATCAACGCACTGCCAACCCCTAAGGAGTGTATAAGATGATCATAACCATAGGCAATGATAATGAGAAATAATATAGTAATAAGTAGGGGTACTTGTAGAAAATAAAGGATTAGGCATGAAGTAGTGTACGTCTTCTGACAGGTCTATTCTATCATTGCAGTATATTGGCTCCCTACCTCCTCCCAACACTGGCCTCCACCGCTACGTGTTTGCTGCATTCAAGCAGACAGGTCTAATCGACCCTGCTAGCGAAAAGGTCTTGTTGGCCAACGCATCCACGTGAGTCTTAATACTACCTTCTTTTCTTTGGAATACTATTCTTGCTGTGAAATACTTAATCCTATCTACCATTATGATGAATTGCTTGATTTGTTACCTATTTTTATTACAGCACAGTATTAATATATCGACCTCTCACATATTATTCATGTGGCCATTACAAGCATGCTTCCTTGTATTTTCTTAATCTGATAAAGTTATTTTTATTATTTATTTGACATTCCATTTTTAATATTGTCGTTTATAGTTTCTCGTCTTAGATATTCTCTAGAATTATGTACATGTTGTTTATACAATACCGTAGCAATACTTAATATTTGTGGTTTAGGAGCATTTATTATAGAAGTATTCTTACATTTTTGGTGTTGTGGGTTTTGTAAATGACGGGTGAGGAAATAGGTATGCATTATAATTATGAAGGGTTTATAAATGTATACTGAGTTGGTCTTCCATAGTTGAAGTTACAAGTATTTATTTGAGCTATAGTATATTTATTAACTGGTACATATCCACTATAGCGTTCAAAGCCGTGTTGGTTTCAAGGTGGCTGAGTTTGCACGTCGTCACGCTTTGGTAAGTTCTATTAAATATATTACCTTGTATTTATACAATATACACATAAATATTCACAAAACACCCACAATACTAGTAATACATATGATATCTTATTAGATAAAAATATAATCCCACTGTGAGCAGAAGTCTTATTCCCATATCACAACAACAGGGTAACCCCATTGCTTGGAACTATTTTTTGGCCGGGCATGACGATTATGTCCCCGAAGGCTATGCCATGCTGAACGCTGCTGTTCCCAAGGAATAATTTATATTATATTATAAGTGACGTAGATTTTCCCGTTCCATACGAAGTTTGTGCCAACATATTTGGCATTAAGTAAAACTATTTATTATTTGTTATTCTGGTTATTTTTTTCTCCGCACTTGTGTTTAGTTGAAAAATCTAGGCTATATAGATGATTTATATGGTTGAAACGGACAAACGCTCAGTCAGTATATATTTTTTCCTTAAGTATTGCCCAAGTAATATCTTTCATATCATTTTACTAAAGCGAATAGCTAGACTGAGTATGTTGGCATAGAAACTGTCAAATAAAGTTTAGTATTTATTATGGCAAAGTTTAAATTGAATGTTGATACTTGGCTAACATGATTGGATTATAAGAGAAAATATGTTATCTTTGGTTTACTCATGGCATTGTATTCTCTGTTGGCGACCGTTATTTGCATCTTGCATTTACAGTTGGGGTTTTCGTTTTTTTTTAATACAACAACCTCATCCCCGCTTGAAATTAAATAGTAGTAGTATGATTACAGAAACCTACAGTCGGTTTTGATTCGAAAAAATCGCTATGTTGCTTGAGTCTTGGAGTCAAAAGATAGGAATTTTGAAATTTTCGACTGGGTACCTTAATATTTGCGTCTTGACCTATATTGGCTATTTCATAATTATCTTTAAAACGATATCTCCCTGTTCTCTTTTAATTTAAATTGATTTCACATTGATTACCTTTATTACACCCTCATAACCTAATCCTAACTAATGGCCACTATGGGGCTGTAGGCATCTATAGGTTTTACAATAAAAGGCAACCAAACAAAGTCAATTCTCTTATCTTACCCAGTAGTACCCATGAGTAATAACCAATGCTCTCTTGTGAGAACCATGGCCTAGAATACTAGCCAAAAGGTCTCATCCCACCGTAGCGCAAATGTTTATGGACTAACAGACTATATTGTGCGTATTTATCTAAGTATGGACAAAATAATGGTAAGACAGCTTGTGTCTCTAGTATAACAATAAGTGGCCCTTGATACTACTGTCTTTGTAAAATTAACTTAAACGAGTCTTTGTTTTAAAAAGATTGTTAAGCTAACACCAATCTACATGAAAAGTGATTCTTTATTTCGCAAAATAATTTGCCTATCAAAACATCATCCTCCACGGTCTGCCCATACATAATTTATCACAGCAATTAGATATTAATCAGATATATATAATTCCTGAAAAATAGCTCCTTCCTTTTAACAAATTGCATGATAATTGGGATTTATGTGAGCAATATGTATATCCTGGATAGTAAGCGGGTCAAAACTGAGCATAGATGCTATTTTTGTAAAACCCACGCG
>NAOQ01000951.1:0-11445 GCA_002751075.1 Ichthyophonus hoferi
ATATATATGCATTGATCACCTATTTGGTCACGCCTCCTCGTTAATCAGTGCTTAAATACCGATCTAATTAATTAATGCGATTAAATACCAATAGAATTAATTAATCCGTTATCGTGTTAAAACAATTGATTTGTTGATTTGTAAATACCAATGGAATGGGATTGATTGGCTATTGCTTTAAATTTGCATCTCCGCAAATAATTCATGCGTAACATTCCAAAATGAGAGGCTCACAATAGCATTCATTGTTATTGTTAGATTCTATCTACCTATCTATTTATATTTATTCTCATACACATCCCCTTTGTATCTTTCCTTATTAGGTTAGTGTAAGTATGAGGAAGGGAGGAGAGAAAGATGACTGCATAGGGCCAATTTATGACCCTTCAGTACAGGACGTGCTTAGGAATAGTAACAGGCAACAACTAGAGGAAAAACAGGCGCAAGACAGGTTTACCAAGGAGTTGACGGATAAGACTAAAGGTAAGTTAGTTTATGCTTAGTAGGTGTATATTCTATGTACATAGATATATGCATAGTATATATGCTCATACATAAATACATACATACACTTACACATTCACACATATACACATGTACAGACTTATATACTATGCAGATTCCCAAGCATACACAGAGATAAACACAAATAAAGATAGAAATAAAGGTATATACCCATTATGATACTACGATACTGTAATACCATTATAATGTCATTCACACCTACGTAAACAGAAATACTCTTTTCACATATATTTATTGTTATTTCTATGTATTTTATGATGTTCTGTTTATACCTTTCTCAATCTTTCTTCACTACGCACACGAATAAACAAAAACCCACATACATACATAGATACATATATGCACGCATCCTTACATACCCACACCCTCCTCCTCTCCCCACCTACCTACCTGCTTACTCACAACCACATGCCTACCTCGCTGCCTACATATATACATACACATACACACGGTACTATACATTAAGGTATTCATCAGCGGATCCCCTAAGTTCATGCATACTTGCCTACTTATCTATCTACTTATACATATAGGTTTATACAAAGAGGTATTTGTCTGCGGGTTCCCTAAGGGCTTCTGGGCTGAGCACCTAGTGCAGTTCCTAGGAACTAAACTAGAAGCCAAAGGTCTGCATGATCATATAGCCAAGTGTAAACTGCTAATTGACGAGCATGACGAATCAAAGAGAGGAGCTTTTGTTGTCATGACAACAAAGAGTGCCTTGGTGGGTGTTTATTGGTTTTGATATGGTATGTATATCTATATATAGCAGGTGTCTAGATATAGTTGGTATGTATCTATTTATAGTATATTTATATTCAGATTACCATTAATTTTGCCCATTTAGGGATACACAGTTAGTATTTATAATTTTAAATAGCTTTGATAGGGAATGATTGTTAGATGTTAAATTTATGCTAGTATTTGGTAACTTCACACTGCACAGTGTTTTGTAATTTTTATGCATGATTATCAACGAATAACTATCAAGGGATAAGCCCTTAAATTGCTTCACACCAATTATATCAAAGTAATCTTCCATTCAACAATCAAAAGACCACAGATGAAAAAAAATCTACAATTAATGTGTTAATTTCAAAAATAAAATAGCTATACTCATACACAATCCAATATATATATATATATATATACTTATAATCATATATGGGAACTGGAATTCATGGCTGCCAATAGGAAACTAGCGATCAACACATTAATTGCAAAACAAGCCAACCATACCCATACTTACGCATAAATAATACATTTCATATATACATATACATATAACCATATATAGGCACTGGAGGAAATGGCGGCCAATAGAAGGCTAGTATACGATGGCGACATGGTGATTGGTATACAGATTAAAAGCCACGAACCAGATTGGGAACAGATACGAGCTGGCCTCCTATTATCTTACGAAGGAGGCACTGTATCATTGGGTGGTTGGTCTGGGCCCTTTGAGCTATCAATACAGTGGGAGAAAAAGACCACGAATGTAAGAGGGTCTATACATAGATAGAGATAGATATAGAGATAAAAATATGTATATTATAATTATATATATGTATATATGTATGTATGATTTATATTTGTATATATGATATATGATATGCTATAATATAAAATGACATAGTATAGAATAGTATAGTATAATATAATATAATATAATGTGATAAGTATGGAATAATATACTACATAGTGTTATATAATGTTTATCTTATCATACTATAATATCTACTATATAGTATATGCCATACTATACTATACTATGTACTATATACCTTACCATACTATATTATATAATCTATTTCCTTATTAGTTTTATAAGTTCAACCCGATTTCCCTCCAATTGGACATTTTACACGCAATATTTACGTCATAGCTACCTTATACAACACTACTTTACAGGATGTCATGCATTTTATGTACTCTCTCGGGAAAAATATACACAATATTGACGTCATCTCCTTACAGATCATTATCCAGGCAGTAAGAAAGACAATAGAGTGGCATGTAAATACAATACATGGGGATTTTATGGTCGAGGTATGTATGGTATAATATAATTTAATAAAATAAAATAAAACATAATATAGTATATGGTATGGTATAATATAGTATAGTGTAGTATAGTGTAATATAGTATACTATAATATAATGTAATACATATATTATAATTGTAGTACCACTAATCTATAATATAATTGGCAGATACCTTTAACTCATTTGCAGAAGAGGGTTCTGATTGAGCCTGGAAGCATGGGTGACGTGACCCTTATCCTGTATCTGAGATGGCCTCCAAAGGTATGTGTATATATGGTAATAGGTTGGTATATAGATATGTATGGTACTACGTATGTATGATAGTATATATTTATGTATGACAGTATGTAGGATAATATATATAATAGTATGTATGTATGCATTGGGGTATAACTGTGTAATATTATGTTAGTATAAGAGTGTGATAATATGATTGTATGATAATATGTATAATAGTATGATAGTGCAATAGTATCATAGTATCATAGTCTGTCTAATAGTATCATCGTATAATAATATAATAATATATATAATAGTGTGATAGTATAACAACATAATAATATGATAGTACGATAATATAATAGTTTAATGGTATACTAGTATCATGGTATATTAGTATCATAGTATAGTAGTATCATTGTATAATAGTATAATAGTGTAGTAGTATAATAGTATCATAGTATCATTATATGTATGACAATAGAGGTATTTTGATGTCATTTTATATAAAATGACATTAAAGCACAAAACACGGGGATTTAAGTGGAGGTATATACCGTATATTATATTATAATTTGTAATATGGCATAGTATAGTATACGATGTAATCTCATTGTATGTTTTATTATATAGCTTTCTCCATTGTCCAATCAGAATCCAACATGTATTTACATACATACATATATTATATATGTGATTATACTTTAAAACTTACTTCTTTTATGCTACCAATCATATAGATCTATCGCAAGAAAACCCACCATTCTACACTAATCCAAAATGATAAATCATCTAGTGATGAGGATTTGTGTGACGAATCTACGGCGAGAAAGGAATGGTCTAGAGTGTGTATGTACATACCTATAGTTGTATGGTTAGAGTATCTTCTAAGGCTATCTCTGTCTATAAATACCCTCCGCTATGATGATTTTTCCCCACATATATATAAGATATTAAATGTAACTATACTACAAATATAAATAGAAATGGAAATACAAAGAGAAATACAAAGGAAAATACAAATATAAACATACTCACTACCTATTTACTTTTATATATCCTTATATACGTTTATATACTTTTTACTCATTAAAAAAATATACCCCCGTTTATTGCGCCAATCCCCAGCCAATGAGGACAAAAAAAAGTGGATCCGCACCACCGATTTCACCCGTGTGGGTGACCCCTCATCCACTAGTGTGTTAGGATCTTGCCTGGTTCACCGGCTGAACATTCCGATCTCACCGTTTGAGATGGTGTCATTGATTGCCGTATTTAGTGATTTGGGATTACTATATGAAGATAAAGGATTTTCTTTAACAACGGCCAGTAAGGCAAAGCAACTAAATATAGTGAAGGTGGTGAGTATATATATGTGTGTATGTATAGACAGTATTGTATTTGGCTATAAGTTAATATATTATATTTGATTTTACTGGATTGGAATGTAATAAAATAGATTTTAATAGATTACAATAGAGCAGATTAAAATATAATATAGCATAGTATAACACAACACAATATGGCCTACTATGCTAACCTATACTATGCTTTAACAACCCAATACAATATCATTGCATCCCATCTCTCACACAATATCTATCACTTTCCCTCTCCTATAGAAAGGGCAAGACTGGGAACGCCAACGTGCTAAATGTGCAGAGAAACACAAATTAAGCTTTAAAGTCATGTACACCCTAGAGATGCTAGTGGCCGCAGGTAAAGTATCAGCCTATGAGCTGGTAGATAGTTCTCCTGTCTGGAAGCTATTGATTGGTGTGAATGAAGACACGGCCGTGGCTGTTTTAAATACCGTCCTAAGCCAATGGGTGAGCTTTGATATGGGCTATAGGACAGCCCCTCATTTCGCGGTTGATTTGAGGGCCAAGTTAGAATACGCAGACCAGATTGTCCAATTAGCAAGGTGTAGTCAGCTAAAGGTATGAATTTATTGGTTGGCAGGGCTCCAATTAAACTTTTCATTTTCATGCATTAATTTTAATTTTAAATACAGTCCAATTTGCGAGGTGTAAGTAGCTAACGGTACCATCTTTTTGGTTGGCAGGGCTCCAATTAGGCCAATTATTTTAATGTATTACATGGTTTTAAAATCTTAAAGCTTTGCGTTTAGGTTTTAATATTGTTTTATTTGACTTTTTTTTTCCCCCATTTATGATGATGATTATCACCTTATCGGACAATACCATGCTACGCCATACATGTTAGCAATGATCAATTGAGATATGAGATATTAATTGATGTACGGTATGGCCAATTAAACAATTATACTATCAATTGAGATATTGGTTGGTCACTTTCTTAGAGCCATGATTGGATAGTTGATTAATTAATTAATCAGCACATGGATTGCTTATCTAATAATAATCCAGATTCCTCATTAGATAGACTTGGGACCTTTATTGATTAGTAGATTACCTGTCACGTACACCCATTGGTTGTCATTATTTTATGTGTTATTATTAGTTAATGTAAATTACCAAAAAAGGAATAAGATAAGGTAAGGATGATGATGGAGAGAGTGGGATTTATTAATAAATGACATTGTACTACTCACACTCAAATAAATACATGCATGCCCATACATATATATATATATATATAGGATGAAGACCTAGGGCACTATACGCTGATCAAAAAGGTTCTCCTTACCCCTACCCGTATGGCTGTAATGCCCCCTGAGCTAGATATTAGTAATCGGGTCTTAAGGAAATATCCTGCCTATGCCGATCGTTTTATTCGAGTAGTGGTGGTAGATGAGGAGTTCGATAAACCATTGGCATCTGAACTGAGGAGGGATGTAAGACATAGGTACAGGGAGGTGAGCAAGGGTAGGAGGGAGTATGTCTGTGATTGGCTGGCTGTCAGCGTATTGGTATTAGCCACTGGCAATACTACCTGGGTTAAGAATTCATATATAGTTATTAATTAGAGAATATATGTAGCTTTAATAAGAGTCCATATATGGCTATTAATAAGGGACTATATGTGGTTATTAATTACAGACTATATGTAGTTTTAATAAGAGTCCATGTATGGTTATTAATAGGAGCCTATATATGGTTATTACTATGGGATGATTGTCGGTTAATGAGTGGATGTATATCATCTTTCTACGAACACTTGCACTCTATGACTATATTTAAGGAAATCATTGTGATTTAATATAATTTAGTCTTATTTCATTCAATCTGATACAATCCAAAATATTTTAATCCAATTTATTTTAATTTCCTTCAATCCAATATTGTTCAATCAAGTGTAATACAATATAATGTAATATAACCCAATATAATACAATATGATACAGTACAATACAGTATAATACAATACAATACAATACAATATAATGTAATACATGATAAATTAATCTAATTAATCCAGTGTAGTCTAGTCTGGTATAATCAATCCAATCCAATCCGATACAATCTATTGTAATTTAGTTTCATCTAATTTAAATTTAATTTACTCCAACGGAATACAATCCAATCTCATGTAATTTAATATAATGTAATGTAATCTAACTAACCTTCCACGGAACCGTATTAATCTAATCTAATTCAATCTAATCGAATCCACCAATATAATCCACTAATCTAATCTAATCTAATTTATCCTTCCTTACTATACTCTAGGAACACTGTCAACCTAATATAATTCAATCCAATCAAATCCACTGATCTGATGTAATCTAATCTAATCTAATCTAATCTAACCATTCCTCCCTACCAGACCCTCCGTAATGGCGTCACAGTAGGTAACAGACTATTTACCTTCCTAGCCTTTAGTTCCAGCCAATTGCGACAGGGCTCGATGTGGTTCTTCTCCGGTACGCCTGATCTAAATGTTGGCAAGATACTAAAGGAATGTGGTGACTTTGAATCAATTAAAACTGTCGCTCGAAGGACTGCGCGTATTGGCCAATGCTTTAGTGGTACTGTTAGTTATGGAAAGGTATGGAGCCAGGATTTATAGATATGTATGTACGGAGAGGGATGTAATGTGTTATTTTTTATTTTAAATATAATCTATATGGTCCTATTGAGGGTTTTAAGTTGGAAAATTAGGTCAATCATTGAATAGTTTTATAATTGACACTAATTGGGTTAATTAATCTAAGTGATGTGCACATGATTTTAATTTAATAACAAGTTATGATTAATTATTTTATAACTCTATGCACATTGGATCATACAGATTACTGATAAGGAGATCTGTGAGGTGCCGGATGTGGTCCACCCGGAGAAAAAGAGCTATATCTTCAGTGATGGTGTTGGTAAAATTCATCCTACCATGGCTGCCAATCTCGCTAGTACTATGGGCCTGGACTACGTGCCATCTGCATTCCAGGTGGGCCTAGGTAGCAGCTGGCTGTATGTATGTATGTCAGTAGTTATATGGTATGTGGTATAAGTTACATGGTATGTGGCATATGTTACATGTTCTTTGCTATATATTATGTTTTATGGTATATGGTATGGTATATGTTATATGTTATATGATATATGTTATATGTTTTATGGTATATGTTATATGGTATATGCTATATGCTATATGCTATATGCTATATGCTATATGCTATCTGTTATATCTTATATCTTATATAGTGCATGTTATATGTTATATGTTATATGGCATGGGTTGTATATTTCTGTATATGTCTAAGTGGGGGTGTATGTGTGAGTATGAGAATGTAGTAAGATATACTATATACATGCATACATACATATCTCTTTTCCTTCCTCCTGTATCCCAACCAATCATATACTAACTGTTATCTATAACAGGTTCGGATTGGTGGTGGTAAAGGAGTGCTAACGGTACACCATCCAATGCCTTTAGACCCAAGAGGTGGTGATTGGACTAAAATATGCGTCCGCCCATCAATGATGAAGTTTAAGACAAAGGATAAGTGGGTATTTGTAGATAGATAGTAAATGTATTTCATGGCCTTATTATATTCTATTGTATGGCATTATACTATTATATTATTAGATTATCTTATATTTTGGTAAATTTTATTATCTTATACCATATTATATTACATTATCATACTATATTATGCTGTATTATCTATACAATCTATAAATATGTATAGGAAGCATTGTAATAAAATAGAATCTAATCTAATACAATGTAGTATAATATAATATACCATTACCCATTACACTATACACTATATGTCTATTCATATTTTCCCACTCACTTTCTCTCTCTCTCTCTCATATATATACACTGGAAGACTATTCTCGATGCTATTTTTCCCCTTTCACCCAATCATCTGTTGATTCCTTTACCTGAGCCCTTCATGTTTAATTTTAATTTTAATTTTAATTTTAGAATTTTTAATTAGAGAAGGTATATTTACTAATAATGACTTTATTAATATATTATATACATAGATACTATATTATATAATATACTACATACATAGGCAATGTACTTTATAATATACTATACTATGTCATATCATACTTACCATCATCCTGAACCTACCTACCTACAGGGAATTAGATATAATTACTTATGCACACTGGATGCCAGCGTATCTGAACACACAATTAATTACCATATTGGAAACATTGGGAGTGAATATGAATGTATTTTTAGATTTACAAGACGAATATCTGAACAGGTATTGGGACATATGATTGAGTTGTGTGCACGCTTGCTACTTTATGGTTGGTTCAATTGATTAATTTAATTTAATATAATAATGTGACTGGGTCTAATAGAATATGATGCGTTCTAGACTATACTGGGATACATTGGTTTATAATATAATATTATACAATATAGTGTAATATAATGTAATATGGCATCAAATAATATAGTATAATAAGATAAAATACAACCTAATATAATATAATAGAGTATACTGTAATACAATATAATACACTACGCTATGCTAAACTACAACATAATACAATATCACATATAATTCATGTAATTCTATCTAGCTTAAATATCCTACCCTATACCCTACCCTACAATTACAATACTCATAATAAAACCTGCATTCCCATACCATTCCCATAGCAACCCTTTTCTGATATTTGATTAGTTTACAGACCATATGGAATGTTAATATAATACAATATACCCAACATTGTACCAAACAATTCCAATTTTCACGATAAAACCCATATTCATATACCCTTCCCATATCAATTATTTTCTGTTTTTATTGATTTATAGACTTGATGGCATGTTGGATGAAGTACCCAAGGCAAGGACAATGGTCAAGATGATTGGTGGAGATTCACCCAGTGCTCAAATGCTATTGTCTATGATGGAGGCAGGATTTGAACCGTCCCGAGAAATGTTTTTAAGAGACCAGCTATTGGCTATGAGAGCATATTCTACTACGGTAAATATTACTATATAAGGATTATGTATACACGTGATCTATGCATACATAAAAACATGAAAACATAAAAACATAAAAACATCTCCATATATCCATTCCTGTACTTATATACGTTCATTTATACCTATTCCTACTGACCTACCTATCACTATCTACCTACCTATCTATCTACCTACCTATCTACCTGCCTATCTATCTGTTTACCTACCTTTATAGGAAGTCCTTCTCAAGGCACGTGTGCTTATCACCAAGGGATCTAATCTAATGGGAGTAATGGACGAAACAAATAAATTGGAATATGGAGAGGTGTTTGTTAGAGTGAGAAGGAGGCCCAGTGAAGAAGCTAAGATAATTGAGGGTCCAGTATTAGTATCTAAAAGCCCTATGCTACACCCTGGTAGGGTTTATGTGTTACCGTATGATTGTATGTATGCATGTATGTATGCATGCATGCATGCATGCATATATGTATATTATATCATATCATGTTTTATTATTACCTTTTTAATGTACACATACTATTTGATACCTATATATATCTTGTCTATATATATGCATATTTATCCCTGAGTAAAGGACCTACCAACTACTTCTTTTCCACATCACTGGATATATTTTCAAATACACCCATCCACACTAATTGGTCACATCACCCCATTTATAACCATATATAGGTGATGTGCGTATGCTAAATGCAGTTCGCTGTCCCGAGTTAGAGGTAATGGGAGGGCCAATGGGGTTAGAAAATGTCATAGTATTCCCCCAAAAAGGAAAGCGGCCGCACCCCAATGAAATGTCTGGATCAGATCTAGACGGCGACATATATATAGTAGTGTGGGACGAGCGGTAGGTTATAGTTAATATAGGTTATGAAAGGATAGGATAGGATAGGATAGGATAGGATAGGATAGGATAGGATAGGATAGGATAGGATATTATAGGATATGATAGGATATGATAGGATAGGGTAGGTTAGGTTAGGTTAGGTTAGGTTAGAATAGGATAGGATAGGCTAGGTTAGGTTAAGATAGGTTAGGCTAAGATAAGATAGTATAGTATAGTATAGTATAGTATAATGTAACTAATATAATATAATTAAAACAATATAAGTAATATAACATAATATAAGCCTACATATGGTTATATATTAACACGTCTTTACATTATAATCCTCCACCCAATCACATTATGCAGCCTCTTTCCACCCGTTCTGGACGAGCCAATGGAGTTCCCTGAGAAACTCCCTGACAGAAAAACAGGAACAAACGTATATATTCCTCATTACCCCCCTCTAGATATCACTAATTTTCATTGGAGTCTATTTATAGATACAATTGGCAATATGTGGTTATCTATACGCACGTATATATGGCAGGGTATCTCTATCATACGATTGGTAGCTACGAAGCCATATTAATTATATAATTAATGAATAGGTTTAACCATCCCATTTGAATTAAATTGAATATAAATAGTTAATTAATGATATTAATTAGTTAACCTTCTTAACAGTAATCTCAGATCAGATTGAGACGACACATACCGCATATTGAATTATTTATTTTACGCTACTTAACACCAACCCATAAGCAACCACGTCCAAGCTAAGCTACAGCCTAATTAAATAATTAACACCCACTAACTAGCCTCTAATACCATGTATATTTATAGTAAAAGATCTATCTATATGTAGTAATAATATCTATCTATATATAGTAGTAAAATATGTTTATATATAGTAATAACACCTATCTATGTGGTAGCTATATCTCTCTATCTATACCTACCTACACGCAACCCCTCAAGGTGTTCAGAAGGTCGTCCTATACTACCCTACTATGATCCTACCCTACCCTAGTCCTACCATATAACAGGTTTTTCCATTCACACCTACAGGTAACACCGCAAGAAATCCAAAAGTTCTTCCTATTCTACCTCCGACATGACAACCTAGGTATGTTGTCTATGGCTCATCTAGCTTTTGCTGACAGTAGTTTCCTTGGAGCCAGAGACCCTAAATGCTTAGAACTGGCTAGGCTGGTGTCTGTTGCTGTGGATTTTGCCAAGGTAACTATATATATATATAGCTTTATGACTTTAATCTATTTTTGTATTGAGACATTGGTGTCTAAGGTAATTATAATATAGTTCTTATTATTTTATTGCTTTGTTTTTATTGATATATTGGCTGATTATTTTTACTAGGGTAATTGTATATAACTTTTGATATTTTAATGGAGCGTTTGTATTAGTAGATTAACTGGTTA
>NAOQ01000953.1:8688-20386 GCA_002751075.1 Ichthyophonus hoferi
TCAGATATTTTTTCTAATTTTCTGTGTGTGCAGTTATCTTTTGGATTGAAATACAGTTGCACTAACTTTCTTTCTCGATAGTCTCAAGAAATTCTAGACTTGGGCAGAGTCGTTATTGATAGCACATTCAAAATAAAATTTGCAGAAATTATTTCCCTACTCCAAAAGCACTTGACAACTCCACTTTCCATTTAAACAATACCACTACGATTCAAGGTGTTTGGCTATGTCTCTTAGAGGATTTATTTTGCTCTGGGCAATTGAGGATAGTGGTCTGATAGAGGATGCTGAAGATTTCCAGGTAGTCACTAAAAATTGTGTTTAGTGATATTCTGTGCCAGTATCTGTAATGAAAGGCACCAGAGGCTTGCCATTCTTTATTGTCCGATGCACGTGTGGAAATGCCAAAAATATTCCAAATGTTTTTGGATTTTTGTATAACAGGCAGACTATTGCCTAATGAGAGTATTTGTATGTAAAGGTGGCTATAGAGCGTATCGAGAAAACGACATCTTATGAGTAATTCCAGGTCAGAGGATATGTGCAAAAGTATGTGAGTTACTTTATTTGTTATTGTAGTGTACTGTCAAGTATAGCTACATATATGACATAGGCACAGCAACTATAGTTATAATAGTCTAATTTACTAATACTGGTTTCTGAAGTATTCTATATATAAAATGTAATATAAAAAAGTTTAATTTAAAGCAGATTGAGAACTCTTGACTCTGTAGTAATAATGAATGATGCCTATGTAGTTTCTATCCTAAATTCTTTACCTGCAATAGTCGCATGCCACCCTGAACATGAGTAATATAATTACTATACAGGTTGAAATTACCAGGCAGTCATTAGGCTTTTAATAGACTGCAAGTCCTACACACGTTCTGGTGTCTCTCTGAATCCAGACTGTTCAACATGAACAAGCCCAAAGGAATTGGCTCTGTACTAGGATGCATAGATCTAGAGTGTAGTATTTTGTAGAATATTAAGTTTACTACTTACTCCGTAACCCCGTTATGATCTATAAAGTCAGTATTTACCATTGGAGACCTTGGACATGCACTCATCTTTCTCGGCACTTATATCTTCCGCAAAGTCTGTATCTAATGAGTCAGAAATGTTGCAGTTTTTGAAGAAGTTGTCTAAGTTATGGCTGCTAATTTAACAACTTTCCTATTTTAGACCACTCTCTTATATAAGAGCCATGCATGATATAGTCATCATACTATAACCTCCCTTGCCATTTATGGTTATATTTCTTTACTGCTTTAACTTTTTTACTTTATGTTGAAACATACCCACAATCACAAACCTGATCCTACATTAGATTGAAGAAATCACCCAATGGTTTCAGGAGTTTCTGCACTAAAGCTCTAAAGCCTAATTACTTAGTTGATCAAGTTCGGATCAATATGTCGTGCCTTGTACTAAACACGTTATTATAGGCAAACAGAATCTATTATGCTGTACTGCTAAGCACACTAACCAGTCCGGTCTTTCTACTATACTATTCCAAATAAATATACTTGAATACAATATATTTTCAGTGAGCCGCCCGAAAGATATCACAAGAACTAGCTGATTGGTTAAAATGTCCTTCAATTTAATATCCATAGATATGGATGAGGTCCAATTAACCCAAATCTTATTCCATTGGATAGTCAATACAGCATGCGTTGGTCCCGTCAAATACCTAAACATATTGGGTTATTTATTGTAAGTAGCATTTAAAACTATAATTATAACCAATTACTGACCATATTTAATATTATAACTATAACTAATTGCTATTAAAAATTACTACTATGGTTCTCATATTTCATTTGTTATTAATAATAACTGCAATGCACTATTGGTTCATAAAATGTAATGGTGGGCTTAATCAATTTATTGTTCGATATATACTGGCAGTTAGATTTTAATTATAACGGGCAATATAAAACCATTTGACAGCCTGACTCAAAACATGCATGTCACGGTTAATCCTATATACTGACATAGGTCTACCTTAAACGTAGTAACCAAATCGCAAAAAATAAATTTATCATCCGAACTAGTTAGGGTTGAACAGCAAGAAGGACAATGAACGATCTAAAGAAAAAAAATCATAGCACAATAACCACCACGCATAACTTTCATATATAGGAAGGGGTATTTATAAATGTATGTAGTATTATACTGCTAACCTATCACCTTACTATATATCTATATGTATATTTGGCAGCCACTCAGATGACTTAGTTATAAATGTAACATTAATCATTAGATATATAAGTATTATAAAATTAAATTTATATTGGTGATTAATTATTGGTCGGGTCTGGTATATATATATATATATATATATATATATCTACAAATACATAATTACTAGCCTATCATAAAATACAGTTCATATAATGAAAGCTGTTTTTTATTATAAGCTAGTATAAAAGTAGAAAAGTAAATCAAAAGTATAAAGCGACCACAGCATATCAATGGCTTAACCCGTTGCCGCAGGTAGCATAAAGTATACAGGCCAAGCCCCGACCTAGGTGCAAACAACCTCACGCGTCTGTTTTGGATTTCTTCTTTTTCTTGGAGAGCACAAAACTGTCGACTCCAGTGTCCTCTTTCGCTGGTCTCTTTTGCCCCTTCAGTTTCTCCACCACACTTCCAACATCCATCTGAGATGCCCTGCTGGGTCCAGACTGAACAGTGGTAGTCTTTTTTTCCTTGGGAGGTACAAAAGCCGCATCCCTCTCTTCCTTTCTCTTTTGGGTTGACTCGGCCTGTTTGTTCTTTCTTTCCTCCATTTTCTGCAGTTGTTTCTGCTCCTCGCGCATAAAGTACTCTCCACTCTCGAGTTGCAAGTCGACCTAGCATTGGTAGTAGTATTAGTACATCAAAAACGTTACACAATAGGGATGGTATGTATGTAGTGTAGTGTGTATTGTCTAAGGAGGACTCAGTACCCCTTCTATGCAACCAGGAAAGCGGAAAGCATTTAGATTTTACCAATAACTTAAACGACTGCTAGCTGTCCAACCACAAGCACAAAACCCCACATTTACTGAAGTCCACTGTCATAAAAGTGTTAAAAACTAATACATAACTCCCTTTCCTTGCATATATATTAATCTTAAAGCATGTTATCACATTGACTTCTGACTCATAAATATAAATAACCATTAACCATTAATCACAGCTGGAATGCAATGTCTCATACTCATACTATAAGATGCCCAATATATTCTATACAATACTACATACTGTACAATGTATCCGATACACTAGTACAATAAAAAAATTAAAACGACACCATACCTTGCTCGG
The DNA here is from genome assembly GCA_002751075.1 of Ichthyophonus hoferi. Classification (NCBI taxonomy): domain Eukaryota; class Ichthyosporea; order Ichthyophonida; family Ichthyophonidae; genus Ichthyophonus; species Ichthyophonus hoferi. The sequence goes on from NAOQ01000953.1 coordinate 12,007, forward strand.
TTGTTGCTGTGGAGGAAAAGGCGTATATTCTTTCTTTGTGATTTTTTTCTTTTTGATTTTGATGTTTTTCTTCTTGAACTGTGGAAGGAAACGCTCCCAATTCTCTTCTTTCAAGGCCGGATCTTGAGACAACTCTCTCTTAATCATCAATGTTTTAATATTGTAGATTGGATGGATGTTTTTCATACAATCTTCCACAATTTGTCGAACCTGTTAGGGTCAAATGATATGATTGATAAGTTCTCATTTGTAGAGGGCTTGTTTCCTATTTACAATATTCATTGAAATAGATGTGAAATTTGGTAAAATATTAAATAGGGGGGTGTGGGTGTATATATGTTTTGGTCTTAAATCATTATAGTATGTTTTCTAACTTGGTATATATGCGTTCCCTTACTTTATTTCTTCAAACGACATATGTTAATATTTATTTGAATGACTTTTATTTCTTTATACTATCTATTTTCAAATATTTTATACATATACTTGATCTTTCTCTTTTTTGTAAATTATTTCAAGCGGGGTTTAAACCAAACCTAGGTGTATAAATAAAAACAAATAAGTACAAGTCTCAAGCCTCTTTTCTTACCTATAAACAAACAAGAAAAAAATCACAACTAAATTTTAAATTTTTTTAAAATAAGATTAAAATTTTAATTAAAAAAGCATAAAACAAGTAACAAACAAGTATATATATATATATATATATATATGTGTGTGTGCGTCTGGTTAAGTGACCAGCTTCACGTTGTTTAGTGATATTATCACTGCTTGGAATAACGATTAAATAGAAAAGAACAAAAAAGAATAAAGAATATGGAAGGTCACACGAAATTAAAATAAAAAATAAAAATATGATAGTCATTGAGTCTATTGGGGCTGGGATAACGTCATGTAGTAAAAACCAAATGAAATAATTGGCTTGGAAAAACACAAGACTAAATCACTAAAAGGGGAAAAGTGGAATTTTTATATATATATCGTTGTAATTGAACAAGAAAGATTAATAGCAAAGACTACAAACTATTGGATTGCAATCACGCATGGCATATAGTATGCCGGTGTTCTGAATTTATAGATAATTAGTTTATAATTACTGCGTATATCCAAGGAATTGGGCAAATACTAGTTATACACAGTAAAAAATCCTTCTATATGGGATATAATGAGATAATTAATTGCCATAATTCATATAACATGGCTACCATCTTTAGATCCAATTAAATACCCAAGAAAATGCAAATCAATGTCAACAATCAATGGTTTATAGATTAATTAATTAATGCCAATTGGTAGGAGCCAATTGTAATTGTTCTAGACAATAATTAGTGAGGCTGATTAGATTCCCTAAAGTTTTCGTAGCACTATAATTATATTAAAGTGATTGGATGCTTCAATTAATACTATTAAATATTAAATAAATAACTACACTTATACATAAACATATATATATGATCTAGTATAATATAGTATAGTGCTTATACAAAAACACATACACATACATACCTGTTTGAGTCCCTTATAAGGCCCCATGGCAGATACGGTGTTTCCCTGTACCATAACATAGCAGTTGGTCAACAGTTCTACAGCCTTCAGGGTATTACCGTTGGGTCCCATCAAACGCTGACGACGTTTGACAAACCTTTCTTTGTTACGTACCTGCAGGATTCGGGTATAAATAAATAGAGTCAACATATTGTCATTTGATTGGCACATTTGTGTATGCATGTGCTCAATAAAACATGATTGGATGATAGAACGACATCTGTTTCAAAAATAAATAAATAAATATCATTGAATGAAAAACTGTTCGGGCTGTAAGGAGAGTATAAGAGCGATTGGTTGGTATAAGAGTAAGGAAAGAGGTGCCAGTGAGAGAGGAAAATCAATGATAGAGCCAATAATAAATGCTGGTAACATTATTGGAATAGGTAAAGGGAAGAGGGAGTATGATAGGCCAAATAATTTTAAGGTGATACTAATTGGGATAAAGTTGGTATAGATGGATAGACACTGATAGGTGGAAAAGTGGGTATATAGTTTATATATATCTACTCATATAAAATCAACCAATTTATTATACGAATATGCCGTTATAGTATTAAAGTAATATAGTACTATATGTATATGTATTATATGTACTCCATTATCTACAGCTGATAAATAGGTATCTATTTTTGGGTTATCCAGGAAAGCTGTAGGAGAATGCATACGCGTCTGTTACGTTTACGTATTGGAATGGTGTTTATTCACCGAGATAGACCAATAGAAAAGGGTATATCAATACTAAAAGGGGATTGAAGGAGAGTACACAGTGGAAATGATTGAGAGAGATATGAAATGACTTATAGGTATGTATATAGATACGTAGATACACGACAGTATGGCCGTAAGTGCACATTGGAGCTATGATGACAGCATATGGGTAGGTCTCACAGTGGAAAAGAGATGGAAGGGAGAGTGAGAGGGATAGTGTCCTCCCACTGTCCTACTCTCCAATAAGACATGACTGCGAGACCATTGTTTCCATAGCAACAACCAACTACAAATCAATAAATAAAATATGGCAATGATACATATAAATTTCTAGCTATATTGGATGCTGATCATTGTAGAATCATTCCAAATAGAGATGTTACCAATATTTAGTTTCTAAAATTAGTGGAGAGGGCGAGGGAGAGAAAGAGAAAGATAGACTAACAATGCCACCAATCTTGATGATGTCACAGGCTACGTCATCATCTAGGATCTTGACAGCTTGTTGGAGGGGTACACTACGCGCTAGCAGCTTAATCATGTCACGTGCCTGTGAATGAGCGTAGAGGTATTTGATTAGTTAGAGGTCAGTAGCTTTATATTTCCGGACGTATATGCTATTTTTTGTGTGGTAGGTAGTCTGTATGAATTTACCAATGGCTTATGAACCAATGATTCATGGTATATAAATTTATAAAGTTATATTTTTTATAAGTGGCTATATCTCGTTGGTGCGTTGCAGACCGAGAGTGTCGGAGTAGATACGATACTGTGAAAGCCAATAAAAACAACAGACAAGTAAGTGCAGTCATTGAGATAAATGATATATTAAAGGATAGCTTATTGAAACTATATACTGTATGTATTACTGTATGATTATATTATAATCTAATTCAGACAGTTTATTTATACCCAAGTGGCTTAGAGAAATATAATGGAATATAATACAATAGAACATAATATAATTGTATGTATTTGATTGAAGCCAGAATATGAATAGTTATTACTAATACTTGTATAGTCTTTAGAACAGAATGGTCAATACTTCTATATATTATATTATAGTATAGTATACATATTATATTGTATTGCATTATACTACAGTATATAAGAGTCAATAAGAATATATAGGAGTAACCTGTTTTTAGATATACATTTACACATGACAAACCAGTTTATTATGTATAGCCTATAATACCATATATAGCAATATAATACCATATATAGTAACATAAAACCATATGTAGTAACATAGCATCATATATTCTATAGTCTATCGGTAAGTATCCCTCTCTTTCGTAGTTCGCAGACTAACTTCATTGGCTAAGAAACAAAAGATCACCACCTCGACCAATAATACCTTTACCAATCCTTTCTTACTGCAAGTATACATTTACTATAACCATATATGTTTATTTAATCACAGATAATGGATAATCAGGAGGGATGCAGGTGAAGATGCTTAGTTTATATATTACGTTGGGATATTCCCACTTGAAAGCATTGCATCATACCCATATAGTCTACCTATATACTTCTTACTGAGACAGAGATGCACATGTGTATATATTTATTTATTGACATATACACATACTACATATATACTTTACCTTGATAATAATATAAGGGTCAAAGGTCTTACGGGTGGTCTTTACTGTCATACTACCTTCTACTAAGTCTAGTACGCAAGAAATGCCATGTTCCTTGAGGGCAATGGTTACAGCTGGCCATACCTAAGTGAATGAACTGTTAATGGGGTATGATGTTATTTATGCTATGCTATGACGGGATATACAAAGAAATACTTAAAATGTTTTTATGTTTCTAGAGGATGAAGATTTATTTTACTTATTTAGTATATTCTGACTATTACATAAGGCTCACAGTCTATGTAAACCACATCTTTATCTATATATATATATATACTCGGCCACAAGGACCTAAAATAGATAGCTATACTGCGAATACAAGCACTAACAAAGTAAGTGTGAGAGAAAGAAAATAAAGAGAGAACATGCTCCTTAAGGTCCCACTCTACCCACCTCTCTCAAATACTTCTCCCTGTACTTAGGGAACAGAGTAGCAAACGAACTCTCCTCTGTAAGGGGAACGGCATTATCATCCTCAGTCCATGCTTCTACTTTCCAATGGTCTATTCCTTCGTGGTCCCAGGGCTTATCCTTCCTATACTTCTTATGATTCTTGACATCTCCTCCTCCCTTGGTAGACTGGGTAGCCTGCTCATCGTCCGACATGTTTATGGTATAATGTTGTAATAATATATAGTATATATCCCAATATACACTATCACAATTTCCTATCTATTTTACTAGTATCATTGACATCAAATTGTACACGTGCCACTGCCTATGAGCTTAATTGCGATCGATCTGTTCTTGACCAATTCTCAAGCCGATTAAAAGACGATTAAAATAAAAGGCCACTAATATTGTGCTATCGCAATATTAAGGAATATTAAAAGATATGGTTGGCTGAAGAATATATAGGCGGGTAAAATGAAACATTTATAATTAAAATATTTTAAAATATTTTTTTTTTAAAAAGAATGATAACTAATAAATAGTATAAAAACATATATGTACATAGTATATAGTGTAGGATATAGTGTATATCTTATATCTACTAATATATATGCAAGAATATTTGTTGCTAGAGTACTAGTGAGAATTGATTACTTAGAGTTCGTTTGCATGAAACATGGCCACCATTGATACTGTATTAACAGCACGACAGGTTAGTTATTGAGAGTGTTACAGGGTATTTATGGCTGGCTTTATTATGTTTGTACCAAAATTATCTCTATTATCTCTATAAATCATTTTCCGTACATAAATATAATAGTGGGAGCTGTACCTTTTTTCATTTCACACACACAAACAACTTCATAAACAAAACTATTATCGCCTGTCTACTTGTGTAACACCACGCTTGCGCCGATGCCGGTACATCCATTTAAGATTCATATATCTATACGCAATCAATTAAACAGGCAACATGGTTATATACTACCCTTCCATTCTAGTCATCTACCTCTATTTTCTTTCTCCCACCACACATTCTTTATTGCCTTTCTAATTATATGTAACTGTACATTAACTGTATTAACTCTATCATAATAGTCCTCTTTTGGCCTACCTAACCACTTATATTATAAACATGTCTTGAACATGTTTTGTATTCTTTACCCTTTTATCCTTTCATTTTTTTTTTCCATGTTTATTTATCCTGTCTCTATCTTTTCGCCATCCTGGCTCTACCGATTCTCTCCCTTTGGCAGGCTATTGAACCTGACTGCTTTGAGACTCCAGATGTTCCAACCGGTCCACAAGTAGTAGAAGAGGTAGGTATAGAGTATATAGTATATTATATTGTATGTGGTTACTCATGTTTATTTTGTGTTATTTAGTGTTATATGTATAATACGTGTACTAATAATATTACTATCGGATACTATATTATAGTATACTATATTACAGTATATTATATTATATTATATTGTATGTATTATGATATCTTACTTAAACCACGAAGTACTTACCATCCACCAATATATTCTACTATCATACATACTATCATACATACTATCATACTATCATACTATCATACATACTATCATACAAACCATTATACATACTATCATACATACTATCATACTATCATACGTACTATCATACATACTATCATACTAATATACATACTATCATACATACTATCATACTATCATACTATCATACATACTATCATACATACTATCATACATATTATCATACAAACTATTATACATACTATTATACATACTATTATACATACTATTATACTATCATACATACTATCATACATCTACAGGATGACTCTATAAATGAAGATATAGCGCGAGATCATTTATCCCCGCATCATGCGTTTACTAAGTTTCGCGATTCTACATTGGAAACAACTGGTGTGGGTAGGTAATATGTGTTAATTATATTAATTAATGAATTTATAGGAAGGCCAATCAGTCACTGATTAATCACGTTAACTGGTTTGGTTAGGTTGTATGTGTTGGTTATATTGATGGGGATGTTAACTATCTTAATTAATTGATTTATAAGAAGGCCAATCAGTTACTTATTAATTACGTCAGAGTATCTGTTTATGTGCAATTAGGGGAGCGAGTAAGAATTTGATCTTTTGATTATAGGGGCCTGTAATTTATTCGCATATACGTTAATATGGGGTAGAATATAAATAGAAAATAACTGGGCCAATAGTTGAATTAAATTTTATAATGGGCAGATGATTGTATAAGCCCAACTATAAGTGGAAAGCAAATACTTTAAAGATTGTAGTTATATTTTAAAATAGATACGTTATTGTATGTTTTTTTCGGTCTTAGATTTGAGCCCCACATTGGACGTTTATTTTAATATGGTTTTACTTTTAATGTTTATACTATTAACTATGTATGTTCCATGTTCCATTGAAGATTTGAAATTTTAAATTTTAAAATTGTAATTAATTTAGCCATAATGCCCTAATATTATAATAGGAATATGTTTAAAATCATTTAATGAACTTGTAAATTATTTCCTGATTGGTTATTTACATATAATTACATTTTAATTGGACGAGCAACGTCATAATTTCTACTTTCTCTTCAATCTCTCTAAAATTTGGATAATTATACAATATTCAAGCGTTTATTGGTTCATTATCTGTGCCCATGTTTAAGAATCCAATGGTGCTTCGTAATTAAAACCACCAGATCTATTTTCTATCTCAAGCACGGTAGCTGATTGGAAGGTCTGGGCCAATAGATTTCTCTGATGGTGTAGGAAGACGATTACGCACTCCGGGCTACATGGTGACTGGCTCAAGCATAGAGATGGTAGGTATAGGAGGGAAGGTGTGATTGGATGTGTGTGAACCAATGAAACACCCTCTAACGGACAATGACATCATCTCAGGGAGCGGGGAGGGAGGAAAATGTTGTAAGTAAGTACAACCGACTGAAACATGAAGTTGCCGAGTTATTGGAGCAAGTGGAAGCCATGGCAACACAGGTGAATTGATGTGAATCATGGTTATTCCCCTATATGGATATATGCCTATATAGAAGCATATCCACTTATACGTGGCCTGTATGTCTGTATGCAATTGGCTGTTTATGAATAGTGTATAGTAGAGTATAGTATATTATAGGATATGGTAGGGTATAGTATATAGTATAATGTCTACTATATACCCGTGCTCACTTATGGACGTGCTTAGACATATGTGTGGTTGTTAGCCTATGACATTCTGTGTCTCTACCTACCTACCTACCTATCTACCTACCTATCTATCTATCTATCTATCCATGTATATAACTCTCACTCCTAATTGGCTGAATAAACAGGATAAAAACAACAATAGTATTGTCGAGGATCCGGCTACACTTTCTTCGCAGGTGATTGACCCTTACTAATTCATCTTCACTGATTGGTTTTTAAATATAAGTCCTTCATTTGGTTGGATGTAACAATCCTACTATTACTCTGCTTATTATCGGCCTACCTCAGAAATTTTCACATACTCTCTCTATTAAGATCTTCATCAATCTCTATTCTAATTGGTGCTCTTAAGTCCTGGAAATCTGCCCAAGCCTTTCCTCACCTTGACGTTATCTCATACTATTCTCACTCATGATTGGTTTGTTGCAAATTATCTCTTGTCTGTGATTGGTGCGTAGTAATAATCTTTTATTATCTCTATTTATAGGTACAAGCTCTTCACCATCAGTTACAGGCCGTCCAATTATCATCGGCCTTGGGGACGGATATGACCAATCAAGTGAGATGTTAATATATATATATGGTTATCCGATTACATATATACCCAATTAGTATACGTAACTATATCACCCTATATAGATACCATATTACTGTACTCTACGATCCAATTTAAAGCAATACACTATAATATCATTAAAACATACTATATGTATGCAATATAATACAATACACTATAATATAATACACGATAATACAATACACTATAATACAATACACTATAATACAATACACGATAATACAATACACTATAATACAATACACGATAATACAATATACGATAATACAATACA
>NAOQ01000954.1:2671-19938 GCA_002751075.1 Ichthyophonus hoferi
CGTATAGGCCAGCTTGCTGGCCATGCCGATTAATTCTTTTTGAGCACCTAGAAACAAGTATTAATAGGCTCTGGACATAATGTTTTTTACTATATTATAAACTAACTTGATATGTTATTACAGTGACAGGCCGTCGGCAGTGTTACGAGACGAGGTTGCGTTTTGATTATTCTATTTTGTTATGACATTACAATAGGTATGTTTTGCCTTCAATATCATTTTTTATAAACTTTTCTTTGATAACCTCTAGCTATATATTTGGTGCTGTGATATTGTTATGAATTCCTCGTTGAAACGTATTGGTGCAGCTTGCTGTCCATGCCGATTAATTCTCTATGAGCACCTAAATATTTTGTATTAAATAGGATATGGTCTTTCTTATATATTCACTAACAATGTTTTTTTTATTCACCAGGTGAGTGACTATCGACTATCAAGGGACAATTTTTTGGGATTGTGTTTTCCTCATGGGATAATGCTTATATATCTATTTTTTTACCTTTGTTGTGTATCCAGTTTTAATGTGCTTAGGTATAATACTGGTATTTTATAGTTCCGCGATCCTTGAAAGGACTGATAAGGAAAAATAAACAATAAGAACCATAAAACTTGTGTTTCTTTTAATTTTGTGAGTCATGTAAGTTATGGGTTGGATCTGTTAACCCATTTTGAATGATAAGTGTGTATGGGCACTTCATATGTCGATTATGATGATAAAATCTTAATGTGGTCCGTTGTTGCCAATTTCTAAATGAAATTGTATTAATTTTCTTTTTTTTTAACTCATCTTTCTGTACAGTATTTGAAATGTTGGCTCATATTTGTATTCTTTTTCGCCCACATGCCTATATTTAGTTTTGTGTAGAGGAATTAATCGTTGACCTCTAGTCCCAGACCTACGAGGTCATGGATTCTTTAATATGGGCAGAAGAGGCTAGTAAGTTTTGTAGCATGTATGTTCTGTATCTTTTTTAAGGATTGATAGTATGGCCAATATAGTTGTGTAAGAGATTGAGTACCAATCCAAGGAACCAATAAATAAAACCTCTATTTTTCCTAACTGCGAGGGTCAGTATCTATATTCAGGTAAACTAATTTAGAAAGGATTACTTCTCAAATGGGATCTAGTTCAGTTTAAATACATCGAAATTTTGTTTAAGCCAAAACAAGACCAACTGACCTTGGTCCTGCCGTTGCTTATCAAAAGCTTTATAGGCTCCATACCAGCATTTGATTGGTGCATCTTATGTCTTAGTTAAAATATAAAATATAAATATTGAAGTGTTGGAAAAACATTTGCTTATGCAACACTTGGATTATAAGTAATATTATTGATTGATTAAATTATAAGCAAGCTACTAATAATTCTACTGTTAGTCACGCAAAGTTCATAGCACATTTAGAGTTAAAATTTATGCAAACTCAGGAAGTATGTAGGTTAGAAATGACAAGATTTCTAAAATGTTGCTTGTCATTCTATGTAGCCAGTAGTCTGAGTTGCTATGTTGTTTGGTATGGAAAAGTAATCAAAGATTAATCAGTAGTAGGAGCTTCTTCGATGTCTTTATTATTGCTATTTAGCGAGGCAATTATACAGTGCTTTATTTCCAGTTGTATCAATCATATTACTAGAAGGTGATTCTAGATTATCCAATACTCGTATTGAGAGCCATCACTTAGAGATCGACAGCCATTTAAGATATTTTACGTTCATTCGGTTCCTCTGGTTAAAAGCCAAAGGTCAATGTGCATGGATTGATCCATATGAGCTGGTCAAGTAACAAGAATTTAGCTCAGGCCTACGTTACTATGGTTGATATTTGTTATATACGCTCTCAAATGATTACAAGAATGGTAGACTGGATATCAGATCGGTTAATTTACATTACTGGTTGGATTGATAGGAACTAATGACATATACTCTTAATCTTTTCTGAGCATTGTACAAAAAGGTTTTCTAGTAAATATTATTAATATGTTGGATCTTGAAGCTAAGATTCAATATATGAGGTTGGTGCATATATGATCAGAAAGTTGACAGTAAGACAGTACCCAATAAATTGATGGATTCTCCTGTTGTCATAACCTTATATTTAATGGGGATTGGAAATAGAAAATTTGTAGTCTAGAGGTCTAATCATTATAATAAGAAAGATCATTCCATTAATGCCATGAAATACTATATACAGTTTCCTTTAGCAACACGATCAAGAAGCTTCACTCCAATTAGTCTGTTAATTATACAACTCCAAAAGTCTCAAATAAAGATTTTAGATCTAGAACCTATGATATGTACTCCGAAGTTTTACTACTGTTGAAATATGAGAGCTCCACTATAAGGAATTTTTTTATAACCAAAAAAAAATTGAATGTTTAAATCTGATGTTAAATTTTTTACAGTTCATAAATTTATCTATCATTAAACTGTCTGAAAACAAAAAATCAACAGCTCTCAATAATATTCCTACACCTCAGTTAGATAATCCCGTCATTCCACTTAATAAACAGTAGGACTTTCAGCATTAGTTGGGCAAACAATTTAGAAATTTAAATAAACACGGATTGATACTTTATAATAAGAATAATAGATAAGAATCACCAATTCAATTATACTACATATATTTTTTGTCTCGTTTATTTACATATCTAATAAAATATTCTATTGGTTCTAAGCATCTGGAATATTTTTAAATCCATAAAATAAAACACCAATCACAATCACTATAATCATATATCAATATTTTTATTGGCACATCTAAAATTATACCAAATATATAAATAACTGAAATAAAGATAACTCAACATATTTCTGACAGATTCGACATGATTTGTTTGGTTAACAGTTTATTTATTTACTAGTAGTCTTTGTTCAGTACACACATGAACAGGAGGTATAAAATTGGTTACTTTTATCCATGTATATGCTGGGACACACCGATTTTTCATTTATTCATACCTGGTACTTGGGTTTACAATCACAGGGAATAATTGCACCATTGCTATATTTTAATACTAATAACTACGAGGGGCAAACATTAATCTAGCCATTATAGTTAAGATCAAAATAAAGTAGAAAGAGGTCTTACACCACACAAAATTGAATTTTTTTGTTATAATAAGGAGAAGTGAACAGTACAATGATAGAATTGCATTGATACATAATGAAAGCTACACCTAACTTGATCTAAATTAATGAAAGATTCCTGGAGTTGGTCCATTACCAAGGGAGGAGAAAAATGAGTGTGACTGGTAAAGAGGTATTCAAAGAAAACCCTTAATACCACCCTCTCACGTCTCATCATTTACACATGAACTAATTAACATTTCCAATTACTTGGTCATCTACTACTAATTTTTACTTCCTCTTCACCCTGTTCTATAATTCTAAGTTACACAATATATCAATCATTATTGTCATATATTTGTATGTGTACAATATATATTTGATTCAATCAAAGATATTACCCATGATTTGCACTATTGGACTATTTTCAGGTAAAGGTCCATTTCCATGTTCGTTATGTAGGCTCTTAGAGGTACCGGGCCTGGATTTTGTGTCTTAGTTGTACGTTTCAATATAATGTGCTTACTCTGACCCAACCTTTCTTCTGCTGATTTTTTCCCATACATTTACTTAAAGAAAACCCACAGGTCATCCCACTTTCTTAAAGGGGACGATTAATAGTAGATATTCCAATACTATGTGCCGTGGAAGCTATTTCGGTTAAATATAACAACATTATAACAGAGGTCAAACTATTTACAAATACAATTATTTAATGTGGAAATGTTGGTTTGACATACCACATCAGAAATAAGTATTAATAAGGATCTATGTGTGCGTGCAGCAAGAGTGTAGCACAAAATTGGATAGCGAGACTGTGCGAAAATTTTTTTAGTTTTTATTATTATTATTTCTAAGTATCATATTGCCATCGTCGGTTACAGTCCAACATATATGAAATAGTAGCTACAACCCAGACTGCAATTAATAGTTTTGCTTTATTAGACCAAATTTTTTAATTATTTACCTAAAATAGAAAGGCGTCTCATTAGTGGCCGCTGGTAATAATTTTCAATTTTTCCTACTGAAAATACACCAAAAATGTATTGAACAAAATTATATATATTAAAAATAATATTCAATAATCTCCATCTAATAACATCAAAAATTAATAGCATAATGTGGTAACTATTAAGGTGAAACCCGCCAAATTAGGGCGGGAATCCCTTCCTTAATTAATGGCGCAATTTTAGCGCGAAATCTAACCAATCAATAGAGATGGTCGTTGATCAAGAATTCTCACGGCTGAAATAAATGTAAAAGGCCTTTATATGCAATAACCATAAGACAACATGTAATAAATAAATATTGTCATAATACCACTACAGAAGCATAAAGTTGGCAAATAAAATTGCTTCCCTTTCGCCTGTATTAGGCAAGCTTCTTTGTGTTTTTTTTAATAGTCTTTTTGACACATTTTATTACCATAATTCTTATGGTTTTTGTTGACATGCGCGGCTGATTTGAAAAAGCATATTTACAGTTAATTACTATGAGGTGCATGTTCTAGCTTGGTTGGTGGCTGGAGCTTGGATATTCAGCGCCTTTTAATCGTAAGTAATTATTAATATTTATATTTATTATTAATGTTGTGCTTTCCCTACACTGGCTTTTTAAAATTGGGTTTGACATGCAGCCACCAAACTCTTTTTCTTTAAGAAGGAAGACACTTGTTGACACATCATTTTCGTATCTCCTGAAATGAAAGAAACTTTTTCTTCTTCTTTTTCTGTAGTTTTTTTTATTTCCGGTTTTATTTATAACTAACTATCAAACTGTGCAAGTGCAAGTATTTGGCTTCTAAATTTCTCTTATCTACCATGCCTATCTAAAAAAATTCGTTTTATTTTTATTACATGTTCCTTTACCTTAGTAGTTTTTGTTTCTGTTTATCTTACTTTATTTTTTGACAAAATTATCATTTAAATATTTCAAACACTACTTCAAACTGGTTGGTTTTGTATTTCAAAAGAATCAACCCAGATATTTTATTTTGTCCGACTTTGTTCCTAACAATTCTTACTGTATCATATACTATCGGAATAATCTTTAGTTGTTATTTTTCAGTTTGTTTACCATTATACACACGCTTTTTTTCCTTATTACACCATATTCCTGCTGTAATTTTTTTTACTTCCCTTATTCTTTATTTTCCTGGATAAGTAATTGAGAAAGTGGGTCCTAGTGACAATTTGATTTCATCACAAGCTGTGAGTCTGTTGCTTTAGATAGGCATTATCCCATGAAATGTTTACCTAATTATAGTCCCCCATGTGTCTAGCCCAGCTAATATTATTTACCCAGCTCATGGGAGTGTTCTTTCTTATTCTTAAAGGGGGTGGTTACTATCTCTATAGCTATAACATTTAAGCCACGGGCTATAGAGCCTATTAATTACATTTTTTCTCTTGCATGGCCTTGTATACCCTGTAAGCCTATCATATAGTTTGAGGCCAAGGCCTACCTTCCCTAACTACCTCTTTGTAATATGTTGTGGGTTTTTACCTCTTTTCTTTCTCCCACTTTTTTCTTCCTTGACTGAGGGTAGGTGAGCACTGGTTGTGACTATCAATGTTCTTCCTCTCACCATAATCACAATGTTGGCCAATCATATTACCTTGACAGTCTTGTATTCATTTATTTCTTGATTCGTGGGGGCATGTAGGTTATAAATAGATCTAGTAACACTATAGGAGTCACTATCTCCATATTCTATTATGAAATCATTTGAGATACTGTGTTGATGCATGGACGTAGACTGGAGTTAGATCTTAATTCGTTATATTCATTTGATCAGCGAGGTTGTGCTCATTTAAAATAATTTCTAGTGCTACTGGGATCCTCTCTATTGATACCTTAAATGCTATATTTTGCATATTATTTAGCACGATATCATTAATACTAAGAAGGATAGCCAATCACTTTAAGCCGAGAGATAAATAGAATGGGCTGTAAATATATTTCCTTGGCTGTCTATTTTAAAAAGGGAAAATGCGCATACATTCAAGTATTCATCCCATAAGAATTACTATATATGATGTTAAAGATAGCTGTGAGCATAAGGGAATAAGGGAAAGACGATCTAGATCTTTTATGATCCAGACATCTTATGATAACTGACCAATAGACCTTACTAGACAAGTGCTGGATCAACAAATTTTCTTTTGCCTATAGCAACCTATAGACTGATAGGGAAGGGATAAGGGAAAGATATATAGACAGTTACCTCACAATGTAGGCTATATGCTGATATACCGTCCTACCTATTACGTATTCACTTACAAACATGCAGCCAGTAATATGGCCCTAGGGAGGAGCCCATCATTCTACGGTTACATCAGTACGTCCGAAGAGGCACAGTTTGTATTAGAAGCGACAGAAAAGGGGGTGTGCCAGGTATACCGCACGCAGCCGGATAAAAGACTACAGAGGGTTATAGCACCGGGACAGGTAAGGGTAAGGGGAACCACTGGAACATGGATATAGGATATAGGGCATTATATGATACCATGTCATATACTATATTATACTATTCTGTACTGTATACTATACTATATACTATATTATACTATACTATACTTATGATACCATATCCTATACTATACTGTATATTATATTATTACATAGCCTTTATCATACTGATCTTGTAACTTTTTCTATTGCGCCGATTTTTTTATATATGCCGCCAATGGCACCCAATCAAACCATCCTAACGCAGAGAGTACATGTATCTATCTATCCAACCATTGCTTTTTTGTAGTTTTTATGCTACCAAATATACACAATAGATTGTGATACCATTAGGTGGATACCACCAATTATACGAATGTTTGTTTATCTGAGAATGACTTGAAGCTACTTGATTAATAGGGGCTGTGTGCCTATGACATACCATATCATACTAGGATAGCCGTCATACTAACCTACTGCTCTTCCTCCTGTAGGGGTTTGTGTATGAAATCAGTGACGTATTGAAGAAGTGGAGGGACGGATATAATTGGAGCCACTCGTACTGCCGCAGGACTATAGATGACATACAAGTGGTATCGTATAAGCAGGTAATTCTCGTGTTGATTGGATGCTAAATATAGAATAAAGTTTATAATTTCGCTTTTCTCTTTTGGTTGGCATCTAAGTCTAAGGTATCTTATATATTAGATCACCTCTTATCCCTTGCTTACGAAGATCCAGCTAAAGATGAGTCTATCAATATTTCGGTAGACTTGTTCAAAACCAATGCTCTTTTTTCTTTTTCTTTTTTGTACACATGTGTCCAGGGTTTGAGTTGCTAAGACCTTATTTAGCTGTTTAAATAGTTTATTGCTGCTGACACTATCTTTTCTATTGGTTAATTTATATAAAGATCATCTCTTACTGTATATGCATCTGGCCTGCTTCTGTGTGGTGATGATGATAGTTTTCATATCTATTATATACCACATAGTATACCAGAGGGAGGGTGGGAGACATAGGCATTACGTTTTATACAAATGAAGATGTAGGTATTGGCCTGTACGTTCTCTCTATTTAAATACCAACTACTACATGTTCCTATATTGTCACAGGTGGAAACTATAGAAAAAACCGTGGATGGAAATCGAGTTGTGTTAAAAAAACTTACGGACTCTCCCCTGTGTAAGAAGAGTATATCTGTCAAAGGATACCCTAGACATCGCATTATCTGTTATTACGAGGAGAATCTGAATCACTACACTACGGTATATTGTTACTTATTATTATTATTATTGTTATTATTATTATTATTATTATTATTATTATTATTATTATTATTGCTATGTTATTGTTATTTTTTTGTTATTGTTATTGTTATTGTTATTGTTATTGCTATTGTTATTTCACATTCCCATATTTCATTATTAATATTGCCATGTTGTTTTTCCATTTTTAACCATAATACCATTATGACAGTATAGTAGTTTCCCATGATACTTATATACAGTATCAGTCACTATTTTTTGTTCATCTTTCATATCACTCCCTATAACAAGCCATATTCACTATTCGTAGTGTTAGAACCGTGATTGTACCAATGTATTAGTCCATGAATAATGTTATGTGAGATTTATGGAAAGAGAAAGTTTGGATATATATAACGTCTATATACATGACATTAATGTACATAATAATAGGTAAAACACAAAAAAAAAATTTTTAAAAGTAATATGTGAGTATAATAATGTGCAGCAGCAACAGACAACACTTTTAAAAATAACTTATATATATATATACTACCCATTAAGATATAGATATAAAACGGTCTGTGGATACTACGCTAACACAATCTATATATTCTATACTGTCATTATATAAGTAGTAATGATTGCTTATATTTTTCTTCCTTGCCACAGCCCATCCAACTAGTGCAACCAAGACAACCCTTACGTAATGTTAGCAACAATCTAACATTGGTAAGTATATTAGCTTATAAGAGAACATTATCTTTACTTATTATCATGTACACTATGATTATACCTTATATATATTTATTTCTTACTATAATAAAGCCTAGTCTTTTTCGCCAAGGTCGACCAGTTTTTACTATCTTAAATGTTTTTATCTTATACTCTCTCAACTTTTTTATAATGTCACTATATATATTTTCCCTCTCCAATCGCTTATTAAATTTAAATTATTATATAATATATCTTCTATATGTTTTTTTCTTTGGTGTAATAATATGCTGGTTGATTGACTATGGCCGTGAGAGATTGCCAGATAAAACAACTGTAAGATTATCACAAGGTTCGAGTTAGGTGTATGCAACCCTGGTCAACAGTAACTTGGCAGGCCACTCATTCCTTTCCCTTACAGTGCCCACACACAAAAGAACAAAGCATGGGTTCCACAGGACTACAATTACCCATGGAAGTATGTTAGCTAGATATATAGATAGAGCCGGTCTTGCCTCTTTAAGGCCACTTTATTATCTATTATTTATGAATATAAAAATATACCTAAAGATACTTAAACATGTATGCCAAAGTAATACGCATAAACGCACATACATTTATACATACATACGTCCTGCCTGCCCTTCTACTAGAATCTAAGCACATATCTGTGTGTGGCCCAGACTGTCACACGCTAATAATTTTATTATACCTAATTATCCAATATTAAAGATAGGCGGTTGCCAATAGGATAAAAATCCCAACATTGAAATCAGTTCGGTGGCCATTACGTAATTCTCTACCAACCCCTTCCTATTTAGGGAGAAAAATGTTTTTCTAATCTAGATCTCCACTTTATTTGGACTTTTCCATGATTTTCTATTTGCTCACTTGCCATTTTGTTCTATCTGTCTCGTTTATTCTGGTTTATTTCTTTTCTTCATCAATGGCTTTTGTCACTTATAATTATATCCAATGTCTTTAGAAAGGAACACACAATGACGACGAATCTACCAATTGGACGCCTTCTAGAGGAACCAGTAGAATGGGGTCTTTAATGGAAGCCGTTGCCTTGGACACTAAGATGCATATTAACTCTGATCATTCATTGGATGGTTCTAAATTTCAAGGTGACATGTTTGCAATATTATTGTCGTAGGTCCTCATCCAGTTTAGTTAATCAGATCAGCTCTTTTTCTTTTTGCTCTTCTATCCTATCTATAACTGTTGATTCCTTCCTGTCTCCTTCCTGCATGCTCTCATCCTCTGCTCTGACCCTTTCTCCTCTCTCCTTATATCTCTTACTATAAAGCATTCATACAGTATCTCATCTCCCTCTATATTCCATTGGTCAGTGTGCACCAATCACTGCATTAAACCATTTTATCTCTACAGAATCATTGGAACATACTCCCAGTACTCTTCCTTTTCCTCCACGAACCTCCTCTGACTTTGACATTGCCGAGCTCCTAGGTATGTATTTTCTTTTTGCGTTTATATATATATATATATGAGTAGCTATATATGTATATGTATACGTATATGTATATATATCTCATCCAAGTATAATATCCATACGCATATATTTATCTACATATAGAACCTTTTATTCATAAGACCCACCTAGCCATAAGTACCCTATCATTACCTAGTGCCTACATATCTATACTCATTTCATGCTACCCTACACCCTATGTGCTAACCCTTACCATATTCTCCCCTATAGTCAGTATGCAAAACTCTGTGCCTAGCCCGCAAATAGCCCCTGCTCGGCCTGTACGATTCTTCTATGGAACTCTAGGGCCAGAGGGAAAGGTATGTTTAATACAATGCTTAGCTACTACCTTTATATATATTTATATTTATGTATATGTATATATATATATTAAAGGTCAGCCGTACGACTGACTCGCGGCCAGGGGCCAAAGAGTATAGATTTAAGATGCGACTTCTAACATGCGATCGGCGACATAATGGGTCTTACTCGAGATCTCACTCTCTTTTTGGGGATGTCAGGAGTTATGTCTATATGTGGCTAACCCTTATTTTTACTTGATACTAATTGGTTGAGTTTGAGGGTGCATGAATTCAATAACCAATAGTAAATGCCACCCTATTATAATTGAGTCTCCAAAGGTACACGTGGTCATGATGTCATTATATATCTCTAAATAGTTTAGGGACATCACTTCATACTAATATGCCGCAGTTTATTGGCTTATTGAGACCCCATTGATATTAATATGACCTGCCCCAAAAGACAATGCTATTGGACTGCTATATTTATAATGCATAGCACCAGCCACCTCTCACTCTCACACCATTGGGTTTTATTATATGTAATCCAATGATATAGTTGAATTAAAATTATGGCTTTTACCATATTTGAATTGATTAGTTGATCTATGTATGATCAAGGATGAAAGCTTCTTATTTTAAACACTCCTACTCTAGACGACATTCACGTATTGTCATTAGTCTAGTATATAGTATATATAGTGTAGTATATAGGATAGTATAGTATCTAAGTACTAGCTCTAGGTGAGGAAACATAAATGCATACTACTATATTATCTTATATATTATTATACTATTATATGTGGGGTGACTAGCTAACCAGGATAGGACCTTAATCCACCTCACCTGGTGTGCTGATTATAATGGAGTATATAATATACTATAGTAATGTATAGGGGTATCGGGGTGGATGGCGTATGTGCTCATTTTCCATAGCTCATACAGTTACACATTCAGTTATAAACCATCTTTGTCTTAGTATGGATTGGCCATCTTACTATGAAACCGTCTAGTCTTGGCGTAGATACTTTGCCAATATTGCGGCCTTTTATATTATCAATGATCTTAATCATTTTAATTACTGGTCCTATTCCCTTCTCCTTCTTTCTTATGCAGAACTATGCAATGGCTTATATTATGTTGTGCTATTACACATATAGGTGTTCTTGTTCTCTTCAAAGACGTAATATCCTTAGGGGTCACAGAGAGATCTTTAGTATGCAACCCCATAGACAATGCTTATTGGTTAGCACGATCACTAACGAATAATATGCACCCAACAGACCCAGGTCTCTAAAATCCATCCCTACTCTTACGTACCTCACCCTTTACGCTCTCAACAACATATGGGTGAAGCCTTTGACCACGACAATGGCCTGTCTATTAATTCAGAACGTGGCCGACATAGTGGTAAAGAGATGGACTACACATCCACACCACAACGCTATAAAAGGAAATCAAATGGCTCCTTGTTGCCATGCCCTGTCCCACATCCATCACTTGCCTATCCAACCAACGCAGAGAGGTCAACAAATCCTCAGCAATCACCAATCACAAACAACTGCCCACGACAAGCCCACGCCCCTCCTGCCGCACAAAACGATGTGTCACCCTATCGCCCCGTGTTTGCTAGTACTCCACCCAGGGCGCGGCCCACCCCTTGTACAGACCAGAGCCCATATCTCACACCCAGAGAGGATAGATTGGGCACCAGGCAGCCTGTGCAATTTACAACACCTACACAGTCAAGACGCACAGAGAGCCATAACCCCATGGCATACCCTATGAGTCGGCCTAAGGACCACCCACCCCCTCTTAAAGCCCACAAGTATGACCCCGGCACTACCCCACGCTATACTAAGGCAGACCAACGAGACCCCCACCTGGAAACCTCTGGATTTAAGGCCCCTCTCCCTTATTATGTTATGCATCATTACACCCCGCCTCCTAGTACCTATCCTCGTCCCTCTCGGCCCACGCTGGGGTCGTACTATCCAGCCCAGCAATGGCATCAGTATCAACAGCAAGTTATTGCATCTACAACCCAACCCACAGACAATACAATACCAAGGAGCCCGGATCATGGCAACCACAATAACAATAACAGTAATGAGAGCGGATTGGATTACTGTACTAGTAACCATAATGGGGTAGCAGGAGAGGAGGCAAAACAAGGCGTCAATCAATAGAATGTAAGATTATCATAATAACAAAAGAAAACAAAATAGATTTAGGTGCTGCATTTAAGTGAGCACGAAAGATTTGCGGCCGTGACTTGAATATACAACAGCACCCCTGTACACAAGTTCTTTAGTGTTATTATTATATATAGATGTATATATAGCTATATTTTTATAATTGTCAATATTGATTGTCTTAATTCTAGTTTACTGAGGTAGGGCACACCGTCGGAGATATAATTACCATCCATTTTTTATTGTTGTTCTAAGCTACAAGTATGTATCTCATATCTGACTCTCTTATGGAGAGATCATAAATGAACCGTACGGTAATGAGTGGTTTGGTCAGACAGAGGACTGGTGCGCTAATTATTAATTATGAAGAATAATTATTTGTTTACATCTTATATTATATTCTAAAGTCATGGGGGAAGGCGTTGATTGGTCTCTATTTTCATTTACATGACCTGGTAGTAACTGTTGTAAACGAATCCTAATACAAACCCAATCATTTTCTCTGTCGTTTTTATTTACTGTGTCCGTATGAGAGACCTATTTTTATAGTGCAGGGCTATCAATCAAAGCAGCCCACATTATAAATCATTGGCTATTGAACCTATATCTTCTTTCTTTTTCATCCCTATCATATTGCTGGTTAATAGTTTATACCATTCTCGAACATCTGCAAAAGATAAACCCTGCTAGGTTGCTGACAGTCCATGTCCATCGTTATACTGACTTTCAATATTATTACCACCACTCCTATCTTTTTCTTTAAGTAAATAGCATCATTCTTGACCCTTCTCTTTGCTGCTATTAATTACTGATTGTCGGTCTTTGGCGATACCATGCCGTTGAATGTGCTTAACCCCACTGGATTTATTCATACATTTCTAATTTGCTTTGGTGGTCCGATATTTTATATTACACAATGTATTCTAAAAAGAACCTCATATCCATTTCTCCTTTGCTATCCCCTGTTTACATCGTTCAGAATATTCCACACAACAGCACACATTTACCATAATACTTATTACATGTCAGGGTAATAGGATTATCATGTGGGAGATTAGCATTTCCTCACCCATATATTTGGGTTTATCAATAGCAAAGCCACTACAGTATATAACGATGTGTACACAACCAGGAACTATATTTTGCACTCTCTATGGGGGCTATCCTAAAATATACCGTGGTTCCTATAGCTTTCTGTAGAATATCCAGTCTATTTTGACTATAATGGCTCTGCATAGTATTTTTTTTATGGCTCTCACTCACCCTCTATCTCTCTTAATATTATACCTCCCTTTTTTTTTGTGTGCTTTATGTTAGAAAGGCAATGCCGTACCATGTCCAAAAGATGGAATGTAATCGCAGCACATTATTGGCCTGTTTGGTTATACATGTCAAATCGCTTGCTATACTACACATATAACACTACACTATACTATACATATAACACTACACTACATTATGCAATTGATATTTTAATGCCGCCTGGTCTTCCCATGCCTGCTTCTAAAGCATTATACTGCCACACTCATGCCTATCCAAGCTGACTAGTTTTGGTTTACAGGTCAGCTTTTGAGTATTCCTAGAGTTACATTACTCTTGTCTATTACTTTCCATACTGCAAGTCATCCATATCATCATTTGCTTCTATGTAAAGAAGTGGGATCTAGTCTGTATCTACCCAATCACTTCTTCATATTTCAAGTGGCCTTTATCCCAATCACATAGCAAATTAAAATAAGTGTGTAGATTCTAACAGGGTATAATGAACCTTGACATGTATAGCGCGGGCTACAACCAGTGACTCCAAAGGTCAAGTTTATTTTTAGAAGGGAGCATGATATGAGCATGAATGAATAGGCGTACACTTGTATATAGTATCTTATTGGTGTAGAAAGGGGTGATGTTCGGGCCAGAGGGAAGGCAGAGCACTAGATAGGTCAATCATATTCTTGATACGAATATCAGCCGCATCCTTGTTGGAAGGTACAGCATTTCGATTGTATACTGTGGGGGCAGGGGAGAGTCAGAGACCACCCATTGCATACTACACATGCCACATCCATTAGCTCTAGATGGGGTGGTATAATATAGATATGTAAGCCTGATAATGTGGTGTCATACGGGTATTTAAAAGTAATAGTGCTTGTATTATGCGTTTCTATATTAAGATACAATGACTATAAAAGGAAGGTTAGGGCTGACCCTTGAGAGGCCAATTGGTAGAAAGTATATAAGCATACGGGTAGAATCATACACTGGCTATGGCAAATAAACAAAAAGAGAATAAGGATAGGTGAAGGAAAGAAAGAGAAAGCGGGTGTAAGAAAGAGAAAAGGATATATATGAAATGCGAATAAGAAAGAAAGAGAGTGTGTGAGAAGGTAAGAGAATAACAAAAAACAAGATGTGTAAAACAAAAAACGAGAGGGAAAAATACAATCAGTAGGGGATATGCAGTTATTACCATCAATGTAAACAGTCTTAATACCCAAGGCATTAGCTCCAACAATATTCTTGTAGGAATCTTCAAAGAACAGCACTCTCTCTGGTAGCACCCCTATACGTTCTAGGGCTATGTCAAAGGCTTTCTGTGAGGAAGGGATATAAATCCACAATCCACGATGGTTCCATCAATATTTATAAATTATTTTGTTATTTTAAAAAGTTATAGTTATATAATATACTATACTATACTATAACTATATAGTATTACATACAACTGTTTTCTTACCATATAGGATAATACAATATAACGGTAATGTAGTAATAATACTAGTTGCACATATATACTGCGATAATGACATACAGTTAATTCAGTAACAGTAATAGTAATATATTATAGTAGTATAATAGAACCATACTCCATACCTCGTTGGTTATATACCTCTGGTTAGTGTAGAAGTTTAATAACTATTAATAATAAAATATAAAATATAATTAACGGATAGGTATGATTGGGCAATGAAAGGTATTAAACCAATATATAAGAGACCCATGGTTAAGTTAAACCAAATTGATTAAACGGAAATGATACAGAGAATAATATTAAAATATAAATACAAGATTAATGAAAAGGAGTACATACGATTGGCATACAGGTATGCTAATAATATTATTATAATAGGATAAGATAAAATATTATAAGATATGGTAAGATATGATATATCATAGTATGATATGCTATAATGTATATACATTATAAGTGCACACGCAGTAAATATACCATCAATAGTAACCAAGTAGTAGCGAGGTATACTGAAAACGCTGGGGAATAAGACAGGGATAATAAGAAGGAAAGGGGAGAGCCGTGGAAACAAGACAGAGAAAGAACCTAGACATGGGAAAGAGAGAGAGAGAGAAGGAAGACGGGGTAGCAAGGGAGGATGGGGGAGGGGGTAGATAGGAGGAGACAGGAGCAGGGACCTTGTGTGGCTTGCATGTGTTACCCATGAAGTCCGAACCCAATACTCCCTCAAACAATCCATCCAATTGAAGGAGGGATAGGGCTTTTAGTGCGTGCACCTAATATAGAAGGGACAGAGATAGGTGAGTAAAGGGGAAAATAAGGATCACTGCTATTGGCTCAAATAAAATATATCCTTATTAAGGTAAGAACATCCATACAGAAGGGAAGAAAAAATGTCAAAAAGGAGGAATAGTTAAATAAATACAACAAATGAAAAAGGAAGGGCATGGTATATACATAAGTTAATCCTCCAATCAGCTGATAGCATCTGGTTTAAAAACCCTAACTAATCAAAACTACCCACCCACCCACTTACCTCTTGGGCATTGGTCAGAATCCACTTCCTTTGTGGAAGAGACTCAAGCAAACGCCTGTGGAAAAAATAAAAAATAAAAAAAGAACAGCCAGAAATCATAGTTATACCTTCTTAGTGTACAGTATATTTCGTGTATATATAATGTCTAGTATATATAGTGTATAAGAAATATAGTGAATAGTATATATAGTGTACAGTATAGCCTGTCTTGCAGGCATCGCCCCCTTAAACAACCTTATGCCTTATTTAAAAGTGGCATGCCCCCACACCTTATCTATTGGAGAAAACATGGATAGATAGATAAATGCATATATACATACATACATACATACATACATATATACATAGATACATACATATGTATATATATAAATCCATATACTAAAAATAGAGAGCACAGAAGAATATATAACAAGTAAAACTACCAAGTGTTGGGTAGTATGTACAGCAATAGTATACCAATAGAATAATACAAGACTATGTGTTATATCTGCTATATAAGACTCACTACCTTAGCTCTGGGTTTGGTGTGAGATAATCCTCAACCCCTTCTCTTACAGTTACCCAAAACTCATCTTTGTCTACCTTGTAGCCTGTGGACCGGTATAATTTCCAGTTATAGGCGATAGGCAATAATAATTGTTAACCAAACTATATGGTATATATACATCATAATAGGTTTAACCAGGCAATACATTCACGACACGCTATTATATACGGGCAGAAAGAAAATCAGGTTATTTTTTAAGTATGATATAGTATATGTATGTATGTATGTATGTATGTATGTATGTATGCATGTATGTATGTATGTATGTATATATGTATGTATGTATGTATGTATGTATGTATGTATATAAGTATGTATGTATGTTTGTATGTATGTATGTATGCTATGTATGTATATATGTATGTATGTATGTATGTATGTATGTATGCATGTATGTATGTATGTATGTATATATGTATGTATGTATGTATGTATGTATATATGTATGTACTGGTAATCTGTNTTGTA
>NAOQ01000955.1:0-14614 GCA_002751075.1 Ichthyophonus hoferi
TATTGTACTGTACTGTACTGTACGCACTCACCTCCCTACCTATTGGTTGGACCCGAATAACGAATCAGTGTACCTAACTCTAATCCTATTGGTTCTTTTCTTGATCTCTAGGCTTGGGGAGGATCAAAGAAAGGCCTTCTTCCTTAATATGTACCACTGTCTAGTAGCACATACCTTATTAGGTAGGTGGTCTAACCATATATAGTAGTTGTTTACCATAAATAGTGGGTAAGTATCAATATAGTATAGTATAATATAGTATAATATAGTATCTATTATCTATTATTATATAATTATCTATATTTGTATAATAATTTTTATGATTATATTTTAATACTAATATGTACCACTCATATTGCAGTATCTGGCCCGCCCCAATCATCGCGCAAGATAGATGTCTTATATGACATCACTAGTTTTGAATGCGCAAACACTGTGTTCAGTATGGCTGAGGTAATTATCTTGATTAATGAGTACCAATCAATACTAATTAAAGTTAATTGGCTCTAATTATTAATAATGACTGCTAATTAATAATCCGGTCATTTAATTGGGGTTATGAGGTGTTTTTTCTCTTTAATAGATCGATTAATCCGTATATGGCTATATAGCCCTCTACCCTGCCTCATACATAACGTCATCATGACGTACCCACACCTATGAGTAGCCTCTAGGGGGTCCTAATATATACCATATATAGATATATAACCTTATATGGTCTGCATTTAGCCTTGACAGTGTTAGCAATAGTAGGAAATTTTACCAACTGGCTTATTATGATTATGAAATTACATGATAATTTTGATTTTTTATTGGCTTCTAGAATCACGTTTATCCACTCCCTAGTTAGGTATGACGTAGGGTATATTCATATTCAAGTACTATGTATGACATCATAATGATGTCATAGATCTGGTATAGGACGCTCTCTGTATATACTATACTCTGTTCTCTATTACATCATGCTAACATCATTTGTTTTCCTTCATACCCATGTCTATTCCTATACCAATAATTATTACCATATATGTATATATACCCTTCCCCAACGTCATCCTAACGTCATACATTCCTTGCTAGATCGAACACTGTATTCTTCGCCAATCAATGCCTAGACCTAAAAGAACGTCGTCTAAATTCAAAATGCCACCTAAATTTTTACCTGATGACCCTAGGTAACGATTGGTTTATCTCGTTTTAATTATAATGTTAAAATTGTTGTTTTTTTGAAAAATTAGCATTTGTTTCTCTTAAGTATGTATGTAGGTAAATGTGATTGGTTTGTGTTAATTATCATTTTGATATTAAAATATTAAGACTAGTATCCGCTTATCAATTATGCTGGATAAGTGCATGTATTTGTATTGGGCAAGTGTTATTTATAATATTAAACTTAATATTAAATTAAAATTATAAAATGTTGTTTTTTAAAAAACTGAGATCCACTTATCCTAGGTATGCATGTAGGCGTATATGATTGGCTATGTTAATTACCATTTTAATATTAATTTTTTAACATGTTTAAACCAGTTGTTTAATTATACTATTAAATCATTTGAATTACTTTCAAATGATACATTATATTCAAACTATTATATATTAATCCTCGTATCTCACTAGTTAATCTTGATTTAAAGCCAGACTTCAAATTTATTTTTATTTTTGCTCTTGATTATAATCTGACGGATATTTCTCCAGTTATATATACCATTGCTCAATTTTAATATTAAAATTTTTTTTTAAAAAAAAAACTAGTGGCTGCTTTCCTATACATATCCTAAGATAGATCGATATTTCTATAGATATTTGATTTTAACCTCGGATTATTATTGGTTCTTGCCCAAGAACATTTTTGTCTATAAAATATATTATTTATTTATTTATTAACTTCTTATTATTATTGTTTTTTACCGCTATAATTTAATATACAATTATATAATTATATAGACTATACATTTATTTTAATTTTAATTTTTAATGGCAGGCTATCACTGGGCTTTACGAAAGAAGATCCAAGACTGTGTCTAGTTCTTAATTGGGGCGGCGTCATGTGTGGCGGGCAGGTTCCTGTTTATTCCACCAATCCGGTGACGCTAAATAACCAGATGGATACTGTGTGTAGACAGTTTTTATTTGATAATTTAAAGGTAGGTTCTTATTGGTTAAAGAGAGGTAAAAATAGTATAATAGTAGTATAATAGAATAGGATAGTACGAAAGAAGGTAGTGTAGTATAATATGACGTTAATATAACGTAATAGAAGGTATAGAATAAGATAGGCTGATATAATATGCCTTTGTACTAACTATACTATACCTTATCTAGGTGGATAGTAGTAAAAAACGTATCAGCCTCCCTTTGGTGTGTCAGCGATTTTCATTGGACTTTGGTAACGACATTCAAAAGGTCAGTTGATTGGTTTTTTTTAAATACTGTTATATTAATGGTAGCCTTATTATACCTATTTATATCCACCAATTAACATGTATGCATATATGAATTGATAGTTGGTATAAATTTGGATTAGTTAATACTATTTAGAGTTAATTGTTGTTAATTAATACTATTTAGAGTTAATTGTTGTTAATTAATACGAATATCATTATAGTATTACTAGTTGTAAAGGCAGCATGTCGTTATATTGCAGTTTAATAATGGGTACCTACCAATCTAAATGAATCAGTATTAGTCAGTATTAATGAGATTTAATTAATATTAATTGGTGTCATTAAAAGTTTAATTCGTTTTTAATTGATATCAATCAATGTTTATTAATTTTAATTAATATCAATTAGTGTTAAGTAATTTTGATTGGCTTTCATTACCTATTGAGTACCCTCTTTTTCTTTGCAAGTTCCTTTAAAAAATCCGCCCCAAAACTTACACTGAAAAAAAAAAACATGGAGATTGTTTTAAATATTTTTAAATTTTAGTTTGCATAAATGTGTATGTGGATTTAAAATTTATTATCTCTATACTATTAACTAAGTTTTCATGGCAAATTTTAATAATTTACTTCACTAGGCCTATATTAATGTTTCCTCTAATATTTTTTAACTATAATGTAAGTATACCAGCCAGTAGAATAACCACAATAAATTGAGAATGTAGTCATATTGCCAATTAGGTAAACCATTATATTAATATTTATATATGGTTTTATATTGGATAGGTTTTTATACTTTCTTTATTACTTTACAATAATAAACAATTGGCTATGATTTTTTTTAAAAGCTATTTTAGCTTATCCTATCGTTACAGGGATCATGTGATTGAGTAGTTATTATTGGTTGTAGATTTTCTATTTATGTATATGCAATCAATTCCAATCCAGTTCACAGGTTTGCAATCAATTAAACCACCAACCTTTAATCACCAATTAATTAAACTGTTATTTATAATTATGTATTATATAATAATCTCTATTACATATTACCTTCAAATCTATCATATAATTGGTTAATTTAAGTCTAATCCAATCATATGATATCCACAGGTATGCGATCAAGTTCTCCAGTTTGCATCACCTGAACAAAGATTAGCTGCAGTCAAACTATTAGCACAGGGTGTGAAAGACAAGACCATTCGCTATCCCAAAAAGAACCAATGGAAATTCGTCCGTCGACTTGGCCTGTTACCTCTTGGGGAGCGTAAAGGTTCAAATACGGAAGTGGAGGTGGACGGCCGCCAATCAGTATAGATGGACTCTATAGGAACTGTGTATTACTAGTCTAGGGTGTACATGAGACATAAGTAACAGCACTATCCTGTATTTAATTACTATTTATTTGCTAATTTTTATTTGGTTAGTGTTCCCATTGGTATAGGTGTTGTTAATTAATTTGAGTCTTATGTTCTGGTACTCCTTAAAAAATTGTTTATTTGATTGTTTAGATAAAAGACATGAGCCAATTACAAGGGAGATAAATTGTAGAAAAATAATGAGTATGACCCAATCATATCCGACCTCCTAATAGAATATAAATGCATTTTAATGAGAATTATATATGCCAATCCAATCAAAATCAGCCACTCAATGAATAATAAACCAATAAAGATTTCGGCATTATCCGACTACCCATACCACTGGCTGGTAAGGATTGGTTTTGCGTTTAACTAAGTAATATGATTAGACCTTTTTAAAAAAATATGCTATATGTCAGTTGATTCATTAATCATAATTAGTTAATGCCCCTGTTATTTTGTTGATAATAATCAATGGTCATATCATTTCCTTATTTAGAATGTAGTTAATTGATGTCAAGGATTTATTTCAAGTAGACCAATCGACCAATCACACTGTAGATTTTAATTACATTCTTATGCGCTGCAATTATATACAATTAGCATTGTATCTTTATGAATGATTTTCAATTATGTGGCACTCTCAATCACACATCATCAGTGAAATCAAAAGTTCCAATGTTCTGTCTTCCAGTGGCAGTGATCAACGTAATATACTTTGAGTAAGATAATAAGCTTTTAGGGCACATATGGGTTGGGGTTTAATTTACAAACATATATATATACTGGAAACAAGGGACTAGTAAACCTATGTATCTGAGGTACTAAAAAATAAGGTAATTGTATTTTGTTGAAAATATATAGACACAAGAGCGTCCCTGGGACCCTTTATCCGTTTAAAGACGAGGGAATACCGTTTGAAAGAGCTGTTTTACTTGTCATATTGTATACACCGAGTACATATAAGCTAACGCATATTTTTTACTATAAAAACAAGTAAGCATAGGTTAAGGAGTAGGCTGATAAGGTTGATAAGACTAGGAAAACATAGTTGAGCAGTTAGTAGTTGGCTGATGGTACAGTGACTGTTGTTGAAGGCAACTCAAGTCAGGCCTACACGGTCTCCCTTTAGTAGCTGCAAGACTGGAATCATTGGCATAAGCTGATACACTTGTTTTAGGCAGGATGTCCAATGTGCTACATGGACTCCAAAACATATTGGGAGAAGCAACATGACCAGATCTCCTCAGATTCAAATAATGAGGACACAACAACAAGACTCTTTGAAGACTTTGAGATAACTAAAAATTCAGAGTCAAGTGAAGTTGAACAGGAACATCCCATGTCCATGGATAATGGAGCCGAGTCTACTAAGAGCAATGAAGATCATGACATAACTCCAATTCAATATTTGGTTTGTAACCTTTAACTGAGCAATATAGCTAGACTATGGTATGGCTGACAGGTCAGCATGCTACTAGAAGATATATAATTAGAGGTCAGGCCTTAGTCAAGGACTGCTCAAATCTCGTATGATAACAAATATGTCATAAACACGTGGGTAGCTTTATAGATAATAAGCCATTCTAATCATGATAATAATTCATACAAGAGTATTTATGAAAAGAAGTACATAAGAACACTCACTTCTATAAAGCAGTCTATGACAAAGGCAACGAAAATGGGGATAGAAGTTTCCTCAGACTCAGAAGATCTTCTCAGGCAAGACTTGCACCATGAATTTGCTACCAGTGAGGAACCAGTGATTCCACCAATATACATCGACCTCGACTCTGCATCATCCAAATCTTCTATATCAACAGATTTCTCTGAACAATCATCTTCATCTGACACTACCTCTAACAATAACTGATAATTTCATCGATCTGGGTGGGAGCCTAATGGTTGAAGATAATAATCTGAACTTTTGATGGGATAAAATTACAGTATATAGAATGTGAACTAAGTCTATGATATACTAATTTTGATCACTTGATCATAAATGCATTATGTCAAAAACCTTAATAAGGCTAATCTTCATGTTGGAGGGAAGGCAAAATGCTCCACAACAACCCCTGACAGTGTAGTACTATGTGAAAGAGTAAATCTGCAGCAGGTACCACTGCATTTACTATGACTAATGAGTAACCCAAAAAATAATATGTTCGATATTATCTATTAATGCAATCCTGGCAGTTACTTTATGTGGGCAGCAAGAGTGACATATGTCGCTCCTGTAAGTGGTTATGGTGTATTGCTTCCCTTCTACTCTATTGGTCACCAGAACTAACTGATGCAAGAGTACGTGCTAATCAGAATTTGTTTTGGATCAGCATGCAAATTAGATATTATAGGAATATTCTGCTAACCACTGCTCTGTGCTCATAAAACAAAACCCAATTTCTTATTTGACGATGTTGGTTGTTTGGTTCCCTAATTGCAGACAATGACTGGTTTGGGCAGTAATATTCTTAAAGGTTATCATATTATAAATCGCAGTTCTTTTTACTTTTGACTTAAAATGTAAATTTGAATTTCAACATAGTCTTCTTTCCCAAATAATGGATCTTTCTATTTTCTGAGATATGTAACTCTTAGCTAGATTCGTTTTGTTGATTCCATAACAAATAAAGTGGGTGAGGGGTATTTATAATATTTTTTAAAATAGTCATTGCTGAAATGACAGAGTTATCATAATACACTAATAGACTTATGCTATATATAACTAAAATAGTCATTGTTGTAATATGCGGTGCACTATACAAAATATCACACACCTTTTACAATTTGAAGCATTACTTTGGGTTGGTCTGCATGACCAATTCATTATAAATATGTATGTACGATAGTATGTATGTATGTATGTCAACTACAATTAGTTTTGACTATGTGGTATTTCTTTTATTCAACATTTTCATATAACCTTAAGCAATAATGTTGTATGTGGATTTTAGACCCAACAGTATATAACGCAGTTCAATTTAAATTACAATATGTTATTCAACAATATTACCCAACAATAATAGCAACATATATATGTATGTTTGTATGTTTATTAGTGTTAAGGATGTCAAATCAAACCGACCAGCCAGGCCCAACTTTTGGTTTGGCCTAATTTATTCACCCTACACAGCGGTGGAACTCTTTGAGGAAGACGTTATAACACTGTAACGCTTTTTGTTAAATCCTTGATGCACATACAATCTTACGCTTTAGATATACAATTGTGCTCACTTTCAAGGAACACATGCTTCGGAGGACATCTAAACTAACGGTAAAGGGGTTTTTGTCCATCCCCAAAGCACAAGTAAAAGAAGTTAAGGTGGTACTTGTCAGGATAAAAACTGTAATTACGAGTTTTCCAATCGTCTGGACATTGGAATTGTGGTGCATCTGCTGGTATATTTTCAGGTACGCACTCGCTGATAATGTCGTTAAACACTTCGTTTTTCCCACACGTATACGTAGCAGGTGTTCCTGTCGCACACGAATAATACATCCAAGAGAGGTGCACATCAGGATACAAATATGAATTACGGCTTTTATAATCTTCAGGGCATTTGTTGGTTTTAGAAATTGGTCTATTTACGTACCAACAATCGTGCAAATCCGGGTTGAACTCAGTGTACTCAGGGCAATCCCACTTTGTCGTCATTGCACCATCAGGACCGCTTCTATTTTGGCCCCCACAAATATAATACTTTCTCAGGTTATCCTCGTCAGGATAGCTGTTGTAAGGACGGCTTCGCCAATTATCGGGGCATGTGAATGTTGATTCATGATCTGGTTTATTTTCATACTGACATTTGTGGATACTCTCGTTGAACTTGGCGTGCTCAGGGCATGCTTTTCTCGTTTCAAACACATGACCAAACAGATTTACGTTACACTCGTAGTAAAACCTAGGGTTGTATACGTCAATATGCTTGCTATAAGAAAGGCTTTTCCAATCACTAGGGCATCTGAATTGGAGCCTATCTTGTTCTCGAGGCCAATCGCGTCTGGCTGAGGTTAGAGTAGCAACGGCAGCTAAGGTAGCGACAATGGAATAAGAAATCATTGTAAAAGTAGTAAACTGATATATAGTATATATGTTTGTTTACTTTGAGTCTGCAAATCTCTTTTATAGTTTGGTGTTCAGTCATCCTTAAAATTTTCTCTCACATTGTATGGTTGAGACTCAATTGGATGCATAACCACACAAATTTGTTGTTAACGTAAATAGCTACTCCATGAGTATAGATGGGTTGCTCCGATTGAGCAAGTTAAATGTTATTAAGTTATTGTATATTTTATCTATTGGCAGGCTAAAACATATAGATCTGGTATCCTACATATTATCTACTTATGGATTTCCATATGGATAGATTGAATTAAAATAACAGTTCAAAACACCAAATAACATCTGGTCTACTAGGTTTTTACTTTATTTTCAATAATTAGCAATACCACTGCCATATATGCAACTAAATAATTATGAAGGTGACTAAAGTGGGCAAATACTTGATTATGTAAAATACTTGATTAGGACCTACCTATTCAATTGTTTCAAATGCGAATAATACAATAATACTATATAGTTAGTGACTCACGAATATCCTTCATATATGTAACGTGAATACCCATTATCATTTTATATTAAGTGTAACTCCAATGTATATTATATGATGCATTAATTTAATTTAAATATCAGTCATCATTTTATGTTCTCTTTGTGAGCTATATAGCAGTGGAGGTGTGTTGGGCCCATAACCCTGTGACAAATAATTTACTTAATTTCCTCTATCAAATATACTATTAAATTTAACATTTTTAAATAAATTCATATACCACATTCTACTGAGTAAAAAGGTTGCTCAGAACCAGTCAGGGTTTACCTTATGTCCTACATAAACCTAACCAATCAAATAGCGCAGTGCATAGTCATATATATGTTAGCGTCTAAGATAGCACGTTGCTTAGCCATCCTGCTGACTTAAATAATAAAAATATGTCTTAACAGATATGCATTCCGTGTACGGAAAGGAAACGTAAAAACATCTCTTAATTTGGTATTTTCTCTCTTTATAAATACATACAAGTCACAAAAACGCTTGTGTTTCTACTTATTATTCCCAACATGGTAGCAGAAAACGGTTAAATGGTTTTTCATGTTCCCAAAACAGGCAATTTTATTAAGTCAAATATCCACAAATACTGGAAACACTTCATCCCATTCCTATGTCGATATACTAACTTCCGTGTGTGGAGACTCAATTTTATTGCATCTACACCCTGTCTTCAATCTACATTTGATCTATCAACATTTCCAGTTTCAACGTGACATTAACGCAATGTATAAAACGACTGGGAAACACCCACATATCACCTCAGCCGTCACCTGCCAGCCGCCAGATGCCAGTGCCTACAACACAGCCAAAGCGAGAGCTAGAGGTGGAGCGAGCAGGATTATTTAACAGAGAGTTTGGTTAATTGTCTCCTATTTTATTTACATTGAGTGCCTTGCCACTGTCACGTCTGACTGTCATTAGGAATTATCTAGTTCTGTAAGTGAACCACAAGTCTGCAGCCAAGTAGTTCCCATGTAAAGGTTCTTTTCATGTTTTTTATGTCTTAGGTGAAACAATCCACCTAGGCCAAGGGGGAGTCCTAAAAGTTATCTTATTATTAGTAGATAATATTGACTATTAAATAGTACTACCATGGAAGGGATGACGTAAAAAAGATTCTCATGTGCTCTGGCAGACTGACTTTAATTGTTGATACATTGGTGTGATAAAAATATGAATAAGTATATTAAATCATTTCAAACTATTGGATATTAGTAACACAATAATTAAAAGAGGAGTATTTAGTCAATTTAGATATTTCTTTATACTGTTGTATTACTAATCATTATTATTACATATGTAGTCTGGAAAAAGATCTAATGTAATCTATTAGTGTTGAATGGTAATCCAAGATGATCGATCAAAAATAAACCAGTCAATGACAGAGGTCCTGTGCTACATAATAGACCATTTCAGATTATAGGTTTCTGGGTCCAGGAAGCATATTGCTTAGTCATCCTGCCTAAAGCAAGTTCTGCTGACTTGTTTAATAATAAAAATATGCCTGAGCATATCTACACTCCATGTATGCAAAGGGACACGGTAAAACTTCCCTTAATTCTAGTATTCTCTCTCTTTATAAACAAATATAAGTAACAGCAAAGCTCGTGTCTCTACCTATTTATCCCAATATGGCAGCGGAAAACGTTTAAAGAGTTTTCCATGGTCACAAAACCTGATAACTCTATGAAGTCAACAATCCACGAATATGGAAAACGCTTGATACCATCCCTACATCCATATACTGACCTCTATGTGTGGAGGCTCAATTTTATTACAGCTACACACTGTCTTCAATCTGCATTTGATCTATCAACATTTCCAGCTTCGAAGTGACACTAAGGCAATGTAAAAAACAACTTGGAAACACCCACATATCACCTCAGCCGCAAGAGGTTAGCCGCCAAATGCCAGTGCCTACAACACAGTCAAAGCGAGAGCTAGAGGTAGAGCGAGCAGAATTATTTAACAGAGAATTTGATCGACTGTCTACTGTTTTATTTATATTGGGTGCCATGCCACTATCATGTCTGAATGTCATCAGGAATTATCTAGTTCTGTTAGTGAGCCACATGTCTGCAGCTAAGTAGTCCCCAAAGGTTCCTTTCATATTCCTTTTTCACATTTTTTATGCTCTAGATGAAACAATCCGCCTAACCAAAGGGGTATTTTAAAAGTTATCATATTACTAGTAGATAATATTGACTATTAAATAGTACTACTATGGAAAGAATGACGCAAGGAAGATTCTCATGGGCTGTGGCAGATTGACTTTAATTGTTGATAACATTGGTGTGATAAAAATATGATAAATATTTTAAATCTATTGGATATTAGTAACATAACAATTAAAAGAAAAGTAATAAGTTAATTTAATTATTATTTTTATTGTTAGTATTATTATTATTAGCAATATTATTGTTATTACTATTATCGGCTCTTATTATTGCTGTTATTATTATTATTATTATATTATTACTATTTCTACTATGACCATTATATTATTATCTGGTATGGACTAACGTAGGCATATTTAGTAGCTGCATATAGCTCTTATAAACGTAACAGATAAGATAATCTGAACCAACCTATGCCATTCGCGGGACCTCTGCCATTGGCTGGCTCAATCTTGATCAATTATTTTAGAATTCCATTTAACATAATAGATTACTAGATTGCATTAAACGCAAACGTTTTTTCCAAGTAATTTCTAATAAAAAATCAGTAAGAGATGGCAGTAGATACTATTGAGGTCAGGCTCTGCATAATTTTTTGGTTTTTGTGACACTATGAAGCTGGAAATGTTGATAGTTCAAATACAGATTTAAAGACGTGTGTAGATGTAATAAAATTGATCTTCCGTATGTAGAGATTAGTGGATAGATGCGGAGCTAGGCGTAAAATTATTTTTTGGCATTTTTGGATTGTTGATTTAATAGTCACTAAATCTATTACCATGTTAGGAATAATAATTAGACAGAAGCATTATTCATTTAGATGAAGAGAAAACACCATCCATATTATTGGTGTTTTAACCTATCTTCTTGCACAGATATGGTAAAGCATTTTCATTAGTGAGAAGAACTTGCTTTAGGCAAGATGCAAAGCACTGAGCCATCTGGACTGCATAGCAATCTGTGATAATCTTGGAATGCCATTTAACACCAATAGAATGAACTGAATTTATTTAGAATTGTGAACGATAACTATATAACCAAAACTCCAGTCTGTTTCACGTACCGATTTATTCCGAAAAGTCAAACTGTTATTTAGTCTCATCACCCGTACTCGGTCTATCAAAATGATGAAAGAAAACACGCATCATCTACTCTCGACGGATATCAAAACCTGCGATATTGATTTTATCCTCACCGATTTCTTTGAAGAAACCAGTACAGGCTCAGACTCGGACGAGTTAATCGGGTTTGATCCACTTTACAACATTAAATTTTTGTCATTTATAGCCGGTATATTTTTTCTTGTATACATATACATGACATATATGGCATATAAACTTGCAATTCTAAAGCCATTGGCTTAGTACAATTAGCAATTATGCATATGCTACATTAACTCGGTTATGAATTCAGCATTATGCCACTGTAACTACATTAAGCATACAATTTCTACAAGCCTACAAGTCCGCCTGAATGAAGATGCTGTTAGGGAGCCACTACAAAGATGTATACAATAATAGCCATGCAACACGTATTACGGATAGACTGTGCTATCTGTAGGCACATATGGATAAACATAAGCACTGCATTGTTGTTCCTATTCCCTACCATTTATTTTATGTATGTTATATTTGCATATTACTATGAAAAAGACATATACAGTTTTAGTTAAGTTTAATTAGAATTTTTTTTCAATGATCTTATTTTTTTTTAGTGTTTAAGTTTATAATGCTAATAATTTAGTTAATTCAAGTATTGAATTATCAAGATAAAATGAGACGGGTATAAATACAAAACGCAATAACTAATAAAGAACGCAATTGTTTGACACGCAAACTGTTTGTAAGGAAAACGGTTCAAACGCAATCGGTTCATACACAAAACTATACTTTGTTATAATTATTATATCATTTATTATAGATAATGGCAGTATTTGCAGGCAAGGAATTAAATAAAGATAAAGAATCTTTATTCATTATAACTGCAGAAAATAAGAGAGGGATCTTGTCAAAGACTAAATATTTTAAACTTTCAAAATATAGCATACTTTATATAAGCTGCTAGATAATCTGATTATTAAATAATTTATTAAACAAAGACTATCAATGGCTTACTATATAGTAATTAATTGAAATTGATTTAGACTATATGTTTTACTAAATTCGCGATGTGTATGTGGCTATATTTGACAGTTACAGTAATGACTTTTTTAGTGCCACTTGCTTTTTAAAAGGGTTGTAATTCCAAATTTATTTGGATAGACTTAAACTAACCACTTAAATTTATATTGTCATACTTTTAAATATACACTATTGATTTTATGATTTCCAAAACTTTTAAGATATTAAGTTGATATCGAGCAGATTGTCTTAACTCTTGCAATCTAAGTTACCATATTTGGTTTTCAAACTAATCGCTAGTAATAGCTTTAACTACTTGTTGAAGTATTAATAAGTCCTATATATAGTTGTTTCTAGAAATTTAATATTTCAAAACTATACACGCAAGTCCCTGTAATAAACATTTTAATAAATAGACATTTATGTATCCATACATCTGAAGAGCTGGTACGTCTTTGCTCCGGAGAACTCCAATTTTAATCTTCATTACCTTTAATTCTTAAAAAAATGTTGCAACTCCATATTTTAATCTATCTATGGCTTCAATAACATATCACTACAATATTATTTGGTTATATTTCGACATTACCATTCACTACAATGCCAAATACTAGTAGGAGCTAAATCTGGCACATGCTAAGTTGAAATAAAGAAAGATAGTTCAAAAACATAAGCC
Organism: Ichthyophonus hoferi; assembly: GCA_002751075.1. Classification (NCBI taxonomy): domain Eukaryota; class Ichthyosporea; order Ichthyophonida; family Ichthyophonidae; genus Ichthyophonus; species Ichthyophonus hoferi. The sequence continues at coordinate 13,328 of NAOQ01000955.1, forward strand.
AATAAGATAGAACCACAGTTGCACTTATGATATGATTTGCTATACTGTCATTAGATATTATTACAATGACTACCACAACCCAATAATTTGATCACTTAACACTGTTTAACAATCGAATGTTGTTACTTAGAAGAAGAAAAACAAGGCATAGAAGATAAGCTATCTGTACCAGTAAAACATACTTCTGAATAAACGTAGTGATAGAGCGGAATCTTGTAATAATTCTAATAAAATGTTTTAAATATCTTATACTTATGTTTGCAAACACACTTATATTTTAGAGGCCTCTAAAATAATTAACTAATTTTTTTCATAATATTATAGCCAATACTAGCAAAGCACCTAACACATCATAATAACAAACCAGGAACATTATAGGCAAGGTTCATTAAAAGTCAGTATACCTTAACGATTGCGCTGGAGCCTACAATTTAGAGAGAACTTTACTCACAGTGGGCACAGAGGAGAATGAGTGACTCGGACTTCTACTAGAGAGTGGAACCAATCCGAATATCTCCATTATCAAGTAGAAGAGACTAATTGAAGAAAATCCCGACAACGCACAAAAAACCATTGATTAAATAACCAATTCAATAGTATTACTCACACCCTGCACTGACGCACAAATTGAATCACATTGCAATATCAAGCATACTTTTCTAGGCCAAAGTACATCAAAAATTATCTTACTGAGGAAATAATCAAAAAAATATACGCAGATCACTTAAGTTCACGGCTCTAATTAGAATTAATTGTTAATTAACTACAGCAATTGATGTTTAACCGTGGATTAGTCATAATTCAGGCTTAGTTTTATCAACCATTTTTGTTTTTTTGTTGGTGTATGATTATATTTTCCAAAAGGGCCAGGCATGCTGCTAAAATGCAATGTAAAAAGATTCCAGCTATAAAAGTATCTATCGTGTAACATGGTACTATTACTCTGGAAAAATATTGACACATTCTATCAAGAAACTTGCACAAGGATTTTGCAATTGGGGACATGAATTATGACTGTTAAGATATGATGACGTTACGTTGTCAATTTTTATTATAAGAGGGTTTGTCCAGGTAATTGGTTAACAGGAATAATCTCTTAGGAAAAAAAAAAAAAAAAGCATGTGGGCAATATATATAAGCACACATATCTTTGTTGACATTAGTTATTAGAGGTAACATAGTTTAATATAAGTTTAGGGTTAGTACACAGAATCAGTATAATGCCCCTGTTCTTCTTTCCTTATAAAACACTCGTACAATTAAAGAAATAATTCATTCTAAAAATAT
>NAOQ01000958.1:1116-16485 GCA_002751075.1 Ichthyophonus hoferi
TATTGTATTGTATTGTACTGTATTGTATTGTATTGTATTGTATTGTACTGTATTATATTGCATTGTATTGTATTATATTGTATTATATTGTATTGTATTGTACTGTATTGCATTGTATTGCATTGTATTGTACTGTATTGTATTATATTATATTATATTGTATTGTATTGTATTGTATTGTATTGTATTGTATTGTATTGTATTGTATTGTATTGTGCTGTATTATATTGTATTGTATTGTATTGTATTGTATTGTATTGTATTGTATTGTATTGTATTGTATTATAGATTGTGTTATATTATATTGTATTATATTGTGTTGCGTTGTATTGTATTATATTGTATTATATTGTATTATATTATATATAGTGTGGTATCTGTATTGATTTATTTTTCTTGCGTATTCTATATAGTTTAAATGTGAAGATGAAAGTTAATAGATTGCGGAATCCTCACTCTAGACCATTTGATTAATGTTCTTTATCAATTCCTTTCACAATCCTCCAATTAAATTTGGTTTTGCATATATTTTAATTTTAATTTAGCTTTTATCCCCATTGATATATTCTATTATTGCTTGGACTAGATTACAGTAAGGAAGTATACCAACAAGAATAGTATGTTTGTATCAAAGGTGTATTTTATGGATTTAATGTTTATAACTCATTGGTATATAATCAGTCATCTACACACATTACATGTATAATGTGTTATAAACCTATTACATTACCAACCATTTAACCATATATGGATGTTAAGGAATACAAAATGGAATTTTAAATCAATAAAATTAAATACTCTTTTTGTCATTCATTCTTTCATTCTTTTCCCCAACCATATGACGGGATTTTAATTTTAAATATCGTATCATATGCATTCATTTTCTTTAGCTAATTCAGTACGGCGTACATATAAACCCATGTGGTGTTTAGATAGCATTACCAAATAAGTAAAAAAAGTCAAAAGAAAATAAAATCAATTGATTTTTAAAAATAAGAACGGGTACATCCTTGGCTGATTTACATTGGCCTATTATTTAACATCCATGTCACATCCAATCAAATGCCATGGTTGTGCTTTGGAAGGATACTAACCATTATGGGCTGTTAGGTATCAAGAAATTGCGTTTCAAGCCAGCTTACAACCCCTATACTGAACCCAGTATGGAAATTTTCAGTTATCACGAAGGTATATTACTATTACATATCTCTTCCTCTCTTTTTCAAATACTATATATATATATATATATAGTCCGCCATTGAGGAGATCGTTTCTCATTATTTTTGAAAAACTGTTAGTTAAATTTCGGGATATGTTTTCTCTCTCTTACTAAAATTGTGAACGTATACACCTGTTTTTCTTTTTCTTTCTTTTTGCTCTCTATCTATAATTATAATGAATATGATTGATAAATATGTAGAGGTTACAATATATATATATATATATATATATATATACAAAAATCCCCTGAGACATTTTTAATTTTTATTCATTAAATCTGATTTGTGATATCTTTTATCTTACCTTATGTACTAATTTAACTTTATGTTTGCTATTTTATTTGTATTAGTGTTAATATAATAATGGTAATTAATAAATAAAACGCCGTCTTCGATCAATAACTAATACAAGAAACTCTGGCGTACATGTATAAAAGAAAGTGTAGTATATCAAATATATATGTTGAATCAACACTGAGTATTAACATTTTCTCTCTCTACACAGGACTTGGAAAGTGGGTTGAAATTGGAAACAGTGGTATGTTCCGCCCTGAAATGTTAGAGCCAATGGGCCTTCCTAAGGGTGTGGCTGTAATTGCATGGGGTCTGTCTCTAGAAAGGTAAGGTTACGTATGTGTTATATAGTGTATAGTACATGTACTATATATGTTAATCTTTATAAGGACCAATCAATTAGTCCGGAATATATATAATCAGTATAGTGGTGATAATAAATATGATTCAAGCTAATTATTACTCTTATCTTAATTAAGTCGATTTCTATATATGGGGTTATCATGACAAGGACCAATCATTAAATATGGAATATAACCATATGCGAATATTGTTGACTGGGCCTCTTAATCTGAAAGAGAATATATTTATATGTATGTGTATATGTATACTTGCTCAGGTACTAATGATGATTATAGTTACTCTCATACTCCCATTGTCTATATATCTTTTGCAGCTTGACTCTATGCAATTTACTGCATATCTGAACTAACCAATTCACCAAATATTTCTACTAGTATTTATGTTATTTTTTTTTTTTTTAAAAAAAAAAGATAAGCACTTTAAACATTTAATGTATACATATGTATTCCGGAGATGACGCTCATGATAAAGGACCAATGAGACGAGGCGATTAATTGACACGGGCTTACACAGACCTACGATGATCAAGTACAAGGTTGATAATATCCGTGAGTTGGTGGGCCACAAGGTCAATCTGGACATGGTCTACAACAACGCAATGTGCCGGTTGCTAAAGGAGTAATATGTTATGTTATGGATGCATATGGCTCAATGATCTTGTCTGTTTAAAATTAAAACCTTTTACTTTACACTTGACGTGTATATAGGGTATGGTGCTAATAAATTAGATCAGAACACATCGGTATGATTGATCGATCACTCTCTTTGCTCTTAGTGTCTTTAAATATTATCCTATCACATGTGATTAGCCGTGTTTTCCTGCATCATAGCCCCACACCTACACCAATGGAATATCTCGTAAGGGACATCATTTGGCTTTGTCTGCGAGTCACTAAGAAGCTATTAATATATGCTATTTCATAGTACTTGACACCAACCAATCACTGCGACTCATCGCATGTTCTGAGACCCTATCAGATCCTTTTGGACCATTATCCCTTTTACAATAAATGTATTGGTATAGCACATCTGCTTTACCCTGAAATTGTTCATGTAAACTACTATACGATAGTAATGACAAAGTCTTACTGCAGGCCCTCTATTGGCTAATAGTCACATCATTTATCGAGCGATATACCATTCTAACACGTGTCTGTTAAATTCTCTTAATAAACAATATTTGATTTCCTACTATGTGGATATCATTTAGATGTTTTGAGCCATTGCCAGTATACTATACAGTATAGCTAATCATAGAACAAATAATTCTCTGTATGATTTGTAAACCAAATATCATTAAATATATTGTTGACACTGAGTAGCATTCATTTATATTATACTGGGAAAGGCTCAGATAAGATCAACCAATTTATTAGTAATTGGATAGTTATATTTACATCTGAGCACGTACTATTTATTATATATATTTATCCCTCATCCATTGGTTAACTATTGTACTAGAATATTATACTAGTGTTGAGGCCATTATCCGTAGAGTACCATTCTGTCCTAAAGCAATTTTTAGCTTTGAAGGGCCAATGAGAATTGGTCCCAACTCAAAATTAAAAAACATTAGAAATATCACAGTGGTACATGAAGCTAAATCTTGGCCCTCTGGTTAATAGTATCGTATAATGAGATCAGTATTAGATTATATAGTATATGAAACTAAATTTCATTCTTCTATTGGTTAATAGGGGCATCATATATCGATCTAACGTCCAATCTCGTCTTCCATTGGTCAATAGTACCGTATAATAAAATCAGTATTAGATTATTAAGTCACTAATTATCGAACCTTCACTTGTCTCTCTTGCTATTACATTTTTGAACCTTCTGCAACGGAATGGTCAACTATTCACATATTTATTATTTGTTTATATCTATACTATACTATATTGGCTTTAATTTCTATATCAAGAGTAGTAAATTGTGTATCTCTCTTAACATTAGATTTGAAGAAATCCTTAACCCAATCTACGATTTCAGGCCATGAAAAGAAAATAAAGGATACTTAGTCTCACTGTAGAATCATGTGTTGTGATGTGCTCATTTTTATTGGTTCCAGACCTCACCTACTTAATATTGGTAGTCAAGGGCTACATATATTACAGGGCTATATATATTACATTGTTGAAGCTGCTCAAAATACGAATTCATTCATTCAATTTCTTCTTTAAGCTTAATTAACCAAAACGCCAACCAGAGATTCTGTCCTTAGACGCATATTTGTCTGTCTCAGCTTATCCCAATTCTTCACACCTATACAGGCACTCTCATGTAGCATACAGTTGGTGCAAGTATCGTTGGTTTGGTTTAAGTTTAAAAGTTCGTGAGGTATTTTCAAAGCATCGTCCAACATAGATAAATGTATACTGCGGTTTCTCTGTTTGGCACAATCGGAGCATGGTTCAAATGAAGTGACACAGCCAGTGAGAGATACAACCCAATGGGTGCCACAAGGTGAATCCACCGACTGACCATGTGGAACCGCCACCAAACCCGCCTGTATTGAGTCTGGATCAATCATGTAAAAGTCATAATTAGAAAAGGATGTGACCACTATGTCTGTCATATTATCGATAGGGACGGCGCGATATCGGAGAGTGCGAATCGTCATTTTGCAGTGAATTAGTTTTATAACACGGACATACACTTCAGAACTACCACCATCCAGGCAAAGTATAAAATGATAAACCTTAATATGACTTAGTTGTTTATGGTTGTGGTATTTATAGCTAGGTGAACGGCGCTGGCCTATTTGCTTATAGCATGGATGGACAAGATCTTCTTATGATTGAGTCAGATACTCCATAGCCAATAACATTTCCATTGCGAATAAAATCATCTCTGTTTCATTCTTAACATGAACAAATGATGTCATTCTGGAATGTTTATGCAGCATGAACTAGCGCCAGAACCAATTATATCAACACTCTGGTGCTATCAAGCAATAAAGAGATTTCGTAAACTATTTCATGAGTCTTACTGAAAGTTGTAAATCTTTTAAAAAATTTCAATAAAAATTAAATCTAAGAATTATCATAATTATATTTAATTTTTTACCTGTACTACTATGTAATACTACTCTTTTAATCAGTTAGAAATTAGTTATCTACGCTCATTAATGTAGCATGATCTAGGCGCTAGCTTAGCCCTCCTCTAGATTTTTATTAGTGCAATTTGATTCGTCTCTAACATTATGCCTGACGTGCTTTCTCTAAGAATATTTTCGCATAGCGTTCATGTGCCTGACACAGACATGAAAGCAAACTATTTGATTAGAAATTGGAAACACACCGTATCATATAATATATTGGCTATACAACGAATTGTAGCTTTCATACCAAGCAGCTTAGATAGATCATATTCATTTAGATTTTAACTGTATATCATATTATTAATACAAGGTAACCATGTGAAGTGATGATACGACGTAGCATCCATCAGTTAAGGATTATGAAGGGCAGAAATTAAGTAGTAATAGAGATTTGGCTATATGTTACAATAATACTTAACTTCGATGTGGTATTACAGCTGGTCGTGTTACTACATCAGATATTGATGGGGAAACTACACAGGTAAAAACGATAAAAAGATTAAAGGAAATGAGATAGGAAGACGACTTCCTAACAGGTAGATATAATAATAGATATAATGTTTTTTGTACTATACCCAATACAAATAAGCGCCCCATTATCATTCAAAACAGAAGGAAACAGGCAAACACTATAAGCCAATCATCTACCGTTGATTGATCCTTCGTAAACTTAATCTTACAAATGTTATCCTCATACTGATATTTTATTTCTAATCTAATTTTCATCTATAAAATGTAGGAAATAATATAAGCTATTTAACATTTATTTTTTTTATATAAAAATTGGCTCCTTAGTAGTGGTTATGGGTAGGCCAATGTGTGCAGAAAAAGAAGAAGTAATTACATCCCATCTACCTGTTTCCAACATTCCATTGGTCCCGGCAACCCAATGTAAGTTAGTTATTAACTGTAAAGGGTCCTTCATTGTGCCATTAATATATTCATTAATAAAGGTTTGGGATTATTATTTTGGGATTATTGTTTGCCAATCCGGAGCGATAACAGTATCAACACTTAGAGTAATTATTTCTACTCGCCTTAGCGAATTAGTTTGCAAATACTTATACCCAATTAAGGGATAAGCTTAACGAGCTAGTTTGTATACATACCTAATTAAGGGATATGTCAATAAACAGAATTTCAGCGTCTATAGGATGATTCGAATTATCTTATTTCTAAACAGATGATCATCTATGACATGCTTTTTTCTACAAGATATCCTACTGTGATGACCAATACACTAATATGGCAATAAACGAATTCCAGAGTCTATAGGGTGATTCGAATTATCTTATCTCAAAACAAATTGCTACCTATGACATGCTTTTTCCTACAAGATATCCTACTGTTACGACCAATACGTAATACTGGATATCTAATGACACCTTCAAAATAATTAGCATCAAAATAGAAACACGCAATGGAGGTTCTTTGTTTGACAAGTTACACCAACTGCCAGAATAATAAAAATTTAACCGAAACATCCCTATTCGGGGCATTAGGATTTTCAGACATTACGGATAGTTCTTAAAAAAATTTAAGCCGCAGCACAGATAGTTTAAATTCTCCATGGTTTCCTTTCCCACATTAATGAAGAAAAAGTTGAAGCAGATTGGTGGAAAGATCATAGAAACCGACCTGTCTTTTAGTTGTCATGCATTTCCATTTAGAAAGTTCAAGATAAAATGGTTATTTATCTAATCGAATCTAGGGGATCGAAAGGTGGAAATAAAAGTCGAAGTGCAATTTATTCCAAGAAAAATGAGGTAGTCAACAGCTTTGACGTTGGGGGAAAATCAAAACAATAAATTAAATCAAATTTTTAAAGAAAACTGCATAAAACCTCAGTGCACCGATTAATTAACTAGTATCATGAAGCACACATTTTAAGCCCCACATAAATACCTTCTGACCCCATTTCCTTATCGACCACAAATTACCTTGCATCCAGACATGCCAATATTAGACAATATTCTAAATTTGCACTATACTATATGATTACACAATGAAGTGTAATTTTTCTCGGAAGATGTACAATATCAACGAAACAATTTCTGTTTGGGAACCATATTGAAGGCTATTTGAGATGCCTGTCATACCATACTATTGTTATTTTTCGTGAAAACATAAATATGAATCTTTTATCATAAGGAATTCATTGGTACCTTGCACTATACCACTCATAACGATTAAGCTTTAAAATTTCAAAATTGAGAAGTCAAATAGAAAAGTATACGATTCAAACCCTAGCAATGATTGGACTTTTTAGGGAAAACCCCACATCATTCATCGCTGCTTACGCCGTTTGTCAGAATAATCGCCATTCTTAGAGCTCTTTTCTTGCATTCTTCATTTTTTTTTTTCATTTTAATCCTACATATAATTCAAAAAAAAGCGATAACATAAAAATGAGTGATAAAAAATGAATACGCATTGCCTCTAATAAGATTATTAAAAATTGACTAAATGCTATTGCAACCATTTGTATCAACTTACAACTACCCGAGTGTAATATCAGTCGTTGACAAGGACACCAAACATGTATGTACCACGCCGTATTGTCACAAGAATTAGGCCCACACTGCAAGGTTAACTTGCGGTGTATACTTATAAATTTCAGGCATCATTATCTCATATTGAAAAGTTGTACCCAGTTGTCGGGTATATACAGGATTCTTTATTTTATTGTATCATATAAAAAATAGTCTGTGTCTGTGTACAAAGTATGTTTGCAGTAAGTATAGAAGCAAGCTACAAGTATGCTGGTCAGGTCTGCCAAGATAACCTTGCTACAGCTGTTTGTAAAGTAATTCTTCAATTTACACCTGGATAACTCTAAATGGAGACGCACGTACGTATTTGCAGAAATCTTTCTCATGGTAAGCCATGCATTAATTAGCTACTCTAGAATAACTGAGCACGTTGGACGTTATATTGGACAAAGCTGGAAGGTTGAACATCAACTGTTTTGATTAAGTATGACCATATTTATTATAAACAATAGATTTCTGTCTTTAAACTGACCTCTAATTCAATTGTGTAAGCGGTTCAGGTATTTTAAAGTCAATTGTAAATATGGGCCAATAGCAAGCGGATCATACAACGATTGGGCAATTATTAAATGTTTTTAAATAGGTAAATGTATTGGTTAATTCCATGGAATACGAGCATTCACATTAAATGAAATAATTAACTATACAGCCAATCAAATTAAGACACAATATGCATTAGATCATTTTGGTCACGATAAAATAACTATAGTGGCTCTCCAAAGTCTTCTTTCAACTGTATTTTTCACGATCGGTCCCATTGATGTCAACTTCGTCAACAAGCATTACAGGGAAAGAAAATTTACTACTGGGCATGCTATATATTAGAAATAAGACTAGTATCTGTTGTACTAAATTCTATCAGACTGTCGTCGTCAGGTAAAGAGCTGGTTAAAGCTTTAGCTAGCGGTTCTTAAATATCTCTCTGTTGATCAATGAATACAAAAGCTTTTAGCTTCTTAATTGGCAATGTATTGCATTTGTAATAACTTTAATCTGGTTGTGGCCGTGTGTCGAAGGTTATGGTATTATTATTAGAAAAATAATGAACACCAGATTCAACTAGTTGGCTTTCTAGTAAAGTATCTGGAGTATCTACTTCAACTTCTTTGAAAACCATCAAAACTGTGTCAGTTCTATTGACTTGTCCACAGCTGTTGGGTTCTCCAATTGCATAACTAGTAGTGGTTAATATTGCCTGACCAGTATTGGCAACAATCATTTGATCAGATCAGTTTTTAAAGCTCAGTTGCTGTGATAGAGGTTCTGTTAAAGGGCTGTAGTAATTATATCTCTGTTCCAATTCAGAAGGGATAGATGGTTTGATGCGCTTGGGTGCGAATGTGGAAATTGCACAATGAGATCGATTAGTAAGTGGTGATATACTACAATGTAAATAATAACTATCGTTGCTATTTAATGTTCGTGAGCAGCTCTCTGAGCTCTAAACGAACGAACGATCTGGACACTTATTATCATATCCGAGAGCCAGTGGTAGATTCGATATTCCAACATTACAATAACGATGTGTATATTATATATATATAATTAAATGCAAAGAATTTTTGTGTGCATTTACGGGAACTTTTTATTATTCCATTGATACCACGTATGTGTGAGCGGGCCCTTTATTATTGACTTTCTTTCCCCCTTTTATACTGTGTTTTATCGCCAGTGCTAACTTTTGGTTATCACCGATGTAACTAGGTTCAATAACTTAAAATGAAGCTAATTAGAAAATATTTGTATTGGCTAATACAACTCATGAAAGTTCATAGAGACCCACTAGGGATGTTTGATTCTATCTCGATAAAGTTATATTAGTGTTTCCATATATGGCTCATTAGCTAATTCACTATGGAGTTAACAATTTTGTAACAACAACTATAGACATACTATTAAAAAAACATAAAGCACATAAAATAAGAGTAAATATTAAAAACTAAGAACAGTATTTGGTATTGGTTGTTTTTTTCCCTTTTATCCATTCCTGACCTTTGTTTAGCGCGGGTGTTAATTTTGGTTAACACCCGCATAGCTGTATTCCATAACCTAAATGGGACCAATCATAAATATTCTTATTGGCTAAAACAATTTACAAAAGATCACCGAGATCCACTAGGATTGTCTGATCTTATTTCAATCTTGTACTATCGTGCCTTTATTTGGATGTCTCGCTAGCTAAACATTCTTGTGTCTCGACAAATCAATTTAACCTGGTTAAGTTAAGCTATAAACTAACACTAAACTGATCATCTCATAATCCGTTTTGTTACTAGAAATTCGGCCAAACTACGTGTTTGCTTGGAGTTAATGGTCTTGTAACATAAAGGAATAAACTGTAGCCAAAAAAAGCATTGAATGATTTGGTTCCGACACGGTTGCATATAGCTATATATGCAGTATGGGTCAAAAGCAGTTCGAGTATGGAGTATTTAATTACCTAAGAATAGGCCATTAGCATTTAATTAATTAATTAATTAATAATCAAATTATCATAGATAGTATGCTATATTTAAAAGCTATCTTGTTTTTTGCAGTTATACTAAATGAGGCTTTCTTGCCTATTTTTAATTCTTTGTTTGCAATTGTGATGGCCATCCAAAAATGGATGAAACTACAGGACTATAACTATACATGCTGAAGTCAACTGTAACATCTCTGCAGCGTTATAAAACGTTACTTTAGGGCTACCGAGTTGCCCTAACAAGCCCAAATGGTAAAGAGTTTATGTAATTGTGATTGATATTATGACATATTCTGAATTATCGTTCCCACATCATGCGGTAGTATCGCATAGTTTTTTCATTTTATTTACACTATATTGTATACAATTGTATTCATTAGTTATTTGCTTAGAATATATTGGTATTCAATTTGTAGGTTTTCTAAATTGACATAGACTTTATGAGGCTTAGTCAAGGAGTTGACTCCATTGACAACTAGCAATATGACATCAATCCAATAAAAAAGGGTTGTCATAACCCAGAGAGGTTTACTTATAGGAGGTTACACAATATCTCAATCAATAAAATACAAAGAGCTAATTAGGTAATGCATAATGAACTTGATAAATTCAATAAAGTTAATAAACAAAAATTATAGATAATTATAGATAGTTTATTTTTAAGGGATTTTTTAAATATACCATTTATTAGATCTATTTTAGGAATACAAATTTGTGATTAATAAAGGAAATAAAATGTAGATATATAATAAAATGCCATGGTTTCTATAATCGGATTGAGCTTATTATACCGATGGACTTTTTATAGGCAATAATATTTATATAGCATTGATATATATTGAAAAATATTGTATGGAAGATACTCCCCCTATTGGTTATCATAAATTTTGCATGTGTAATGGAAAACTATCCCTTAGACCAGGCAACACAGTTAGAGTTACGAACCTCTTAATGAGTCGAAATGTACACTTTTTATCTATTTAAAACCCGTATGATGTTGGCTATGTTATATATTGTTAATATCATTGATCAATTATACCTCATTTTAAACTGTATCATAGTAATCCGTAGGTGGACTACATTGACACAACCTTCTGGCTAAGCATAAATTATTCTAAGTAAATAAAAATGCTATTGTTAAAGGGGTTATAATTATGAAATATTGTATATGGTGTAAATATATTAATATCTCTGTAACGATAAAAAATACCAATTATAGAATAATATCTATAGCATATATTATTCTACCAGCAAGTGATCTTATCATACAAAGCGGTGTGTCATTTCTCATTTAGACTGAGTAGGTATAAAGATGACAGGGGACTAAAAACATTGACATCATGAGAGAATCCCAACTACCATGGGTGAATATAGGTCATGATCACTGACTGCCAGTTATGGAAAAATTAGCTTAATGAAAAGTTGGTGTATTTAAAAATCACACAACCCAGGATAGTTAAACAACACGATTATTTATTTTAATGTCTATAGACCCATAAAACCCAAGTATGCTATTAAAATCCAAAGCAAGAAAAATACCGGCCTTAATTATTACCAAATTGAATTGGTATATTTTGACAGAAAGCAATATATACATAATTAACAAACAAGCTTTATTTTACAGTATTTAAATTAGTCAAATGTCGATCATATAATGTCAGAGTCCATACTAAGAAATTATAACTGTGAAAGAAATGCGTGATTTTTATGTTGTGATACTACTGAGTTCAGTATAGTTAGGCATAGTTAAAAGAAAAACTCAAGAAAAACCAAAAAAAAAAAAAATCTTTAGAGTAGAGGATTATACTTTGTAGAGTCTGATAATATATGTTGTTAGAATGTGTTACAAGATTGCTAGCCACAGATGAATAAGAAGGTTCAATTGAAGCCCAGATAATAAGTAGACCGATGCTTGTCATAGTATGCAGCATATTAATACTATTACAACAACGAGGAAACGGGTTGATTCACCATCTGAATAGGGACATAATAGTATTTAAGTATTGTGGTAAGATCAGACAATTCTAGTGGATCTCTGTGCCCTATCGTGAGTTGGATTAGCTAATACGAAAATTTATGATTGTGACTCAAGATTAATTGATTGCATAATATTTTTTGACCTGATAGTTTGATTCGTCAATACATAATATATGAGCAGTTACACCAATAAGGTAACTACTAGCTAAAGTGCTATTCTAGAAAGGAGATTAGATTGGTATAAATATACACTACAGTCAATAAAGAACTGGTCAATCAGCCTCGCCCCTACACACACAAATGAGGAGAACATAAGATTCTGATAAATTTGGTATTCCCTCTCTCTCTCTAAACGAGTATAAGTTACAGGAATACTCCTGTCTCTACTTATTATTTCCAACAGAATGTTTAATGTCTTCGGTAGAAAGATCTAGTTAACGCGTTAATATAACACAGTTGATTACTGAGAGCGATCAAGTTCGGCCTAAGTTGTAGCTATTAGTACTATGTTAGTAATAATCTATTATACACAATTTTGCATTCTTAAAAAAAAAGTACATAGATGCCCTACCGAATTTTCTTATATAGTGCAATATAATATAGATATGTTTCTATTATTATAACAGCATATTATCCTACTTGTCATCATCATATTATTATCCTAGTTGACTAGTATACTATCATCCATTCTCTTATATTGTTATATTTTCACATGATAGCAATTTTTGTAAAGAAGAAGGAAGTATTATTATCGGTTTTTAACTCCACTATAGGTAAATTAATGAGAAATATATTACAGGAAACACACACTACAGGCTATCACAGATGTTTTATGTTTAGAGAGAGAAAGAACTTTCTCATCAAACCCAATAACGGCTGACAGGCTAATCCAATTTAGATCACATAAGTCAAACCAAACCTATCTTATCGTAAAACATACACACAGGCACACATATATAAATTATACTTAGATAGACTTGTACATCATGTTTACGAATAAAACGCTTGTCCAGAACCAGTCTGGGTTTAGCTTATACAATTTATTAAAGTTGGTATTAGCTAACTAACGTCCAGTGGGATTATTAGTTTCCACCATATAAGCTGTACAGTATTTAACTAATCTCATTACATATTTAGAACAATCAATATGTGAGAGAAATAAGATATAATACCCTGTGTTTTTCTCAGCACTAATTAGTTATATATATATACTTGTATGTACAATACCACAGATCCTATCTTATTCTATCACATTAGCCAATTCCTGAACGGCCACTATGTATTGGTCAATAACTTATTTACATTCATGCCCATTTCCTATATTTCTAAATTTAGTACATTTTAAAGAAGAGATAGAAAAAAATCTCCAGGGGTACCCAATGAGACCCGTGCACCAATTCGTCGTGCCCTTCCCCGCCATGCCTGATAGGTCCACTGCCAGATCTCTTGCCTTGATCCACTAGGAAAATAGATTGGTGAGTGTCTAGGTGGTTATATTTAATATATATAATATATATAATGTTACTGTATGAGTGGCTAGGTTTGTGGGAATATGATGTTAGATTAGCCAATAAATGAACGTTAGAATAGTTAGTCTCTACATTCCACATACACGAGTCTTTGCGTATGCCATTAAGTGCACACTACTGGGTATATGTCATTAAGAGAATATGATACAATTGGCTGGTATATGATCCCATTGATAACCTCAAAGGTCTTCCCTCTCCCACACTTCTCTTAATGGTTCCATGACCGCACACAAATATTTAATAAATCAATCATACAGGGTCTGATAGCCCATATACTAAACCTAGTTATAAATCAAAAAATAAGCACTGTTATGAGTTGGAGAATAAATATTCATTAGAGATCTCACATCACTAGAAAGTAGGCATTAGTTAGGGATAGTCAGTGCTTTTAATTAGATAGACAACACGTGCGTGATGTAGTGAACTGTGACGTCATGTACCTTGCTGTTGGCAGGGGTGATGGTTTGATTGGCTGAGCTGTTGACTCCTGTGAACAAGATCGTATAGCATAGTGTCAACAACATCTCCAACCAGCCAATCATCATAATGAAGACATTAAAAACTAGGCATATATAGATTACTGTGTAGTGCCATAGTGCTTCCATATATAGCCCTAAGTAAATTACGTGACGTAGTAAGTCAACCCAAACCCCCCTTTTATTGTATATTCTAGGGGAAATAATAACATTTGCAATTGAATCCAAAAAGGTCAATATAAAGGTCATAACTACCAATGAGAAGGCATTCAAATAAATTATGAGATCTAAAGTGATAAAGTGACTTAGTCATAGAGAGAGAATGTAGCTTATTTAGTCGTATAGGCAGGATAAGTGAAATAAGTTTGATATACAGAGAAAAGTAGAATGGAAAGATCAAAAAAGAGAAAACATAAATGACGTATAGCTAGACAAAACACGTACGAAATACAAAAGGGCCGTCCAGTTGAAGTGATAATTGGGATGGTTTGGATGAAAATAATATATCAGAAAGAGAGGAAGAGGGAGAGGGAGAGGATATCATTACCATCGTTATGTCGTCATCACTGTCAAGGTACCAGGGGTCTAAGGCCTCTGAACCTATTACATGTGATTGGTACGTTAGTATATCTCCCTAGGCAACGGGTATATTTAGAATATCATCCATTACACGTGCGACATTCCCCACATATCTATCCTTCCAGATCACATCCCTAGATATGATTTCCCACCAATCACTTTATGCAGAGATAGAGAGGGGACAATCAAGTTGAGATTAGATGGATGCATGCACAATGATTGGAGTATAAAAATAAATATTTACCCATACAATCCAATAATAAAAAAAGACAAAATAACAGGCTACCAATCCTACCAACTCTTCTTACCATCCAAGTCATTGATTGGGTCTGAAGTTCCACCAATCAACGATGGTTTCACCTGCTTTATCTCAATACCATCTGCAATTGTGGTTATGTGTTGCTATATAATTTGCATTTTAATAGTACTAAAGTTAAAAAATTACACCAAATCGAATCATAGTTATATCTGATGTTCAAAATTAAAGTGGTTAGTAATTAATAGATACTTTTAAGATTAATAACGATTACTGGTCTCTTAAAATGATGTGCGTCACTGTCTCCAATCTTTCTCCTACTACATATATTCCTCATTAAGCTACAATAAAATTATCCGCTCAATGAAACACATAGGCAATCATGAACATATGACCTATATAGGATACTGGTATGCGAAAAGGGTAGGAGGGAAACAGAAAAAGAGAAAAAAAAAAAGAGAAAAAGAAAGAAAAAGAGAGAGAAAGACAGAGGAGTATATATTCTGTACTACATAATAGACAGTATATAGTATATAGTACATAGTATATAGTATATAGT
>NAOQ01000959.1:9463-19747 GCA_002751075.1 Ichthyophonus hoferi
GTGTCAAATACATATTAATAGACACATAAATATATAACTATATTGTTTATGTTTATGTTTATGTGTGTATGTGCGCATAAGCGTATAGATAGGCATACATGTATATAAATGCTACCAACAATCAATAACTTTCAAAACAACCTACACTACATATCTGTAATTAACACCTAGGTACCCACCTCTGTTTGTGGTCGTGCATCTTTCTTAGGAACAAGTAAATTCTTCTTCCACTCCTTATCATTCCTAGTAGACGGGAGAGGGGAGAGAAGAGAGTATTATTATGTCATTAATATCACGTTGGACTGTAAGAAATGTGACAAATAACCCTTGACAAGAATAATGACATACTCGTTTCACCTTTACTATAAAAATTATAAAATATACTGCAAACTTGCCCAACATCATATCCTATCCCATTATATCGTTTATCATATCATCAAAGCTGTTAAGAAATCAAGGACCCTGGCTTGCCAGACCTTTTAGTACAATCACTACAGTACTTCACTATAAATACTCTTCCCATGTTATATATCGATATCAATATAAAGATATAAAGAGAAATCATTTTAATATAGCATACAAAAAATAGAAACCAAGCATAATGTTGTAGCACGTTAATTTTAAGTTGTAAAAATATTTTGTGAAAGAAATGTACCAAAACTTTATTATAAAGTAATAAAAAAAAAAGACAGCCTTAACCATTTAGAAAATTCGTTTAAGGGAAAAAACAATAATGATAATAATAATAAAACAATAGTGGAAACCTACTGGTCACCTATAGTCTGGTCCTGTGTTTGTATAATCTGTTGCTGTGGCATTTGCTGTTGTTGCATTTGTTGTGGCATGGGAGCAGGAGCCATTTGCTGTGGTGCATAGACAGCATTGCGTGGTTTCTGCTGCATGTTCATTCCCATGGGTCTGGGTGCCTGCTGGGGGAAAGGGGGACCCATAGAAGGTCCCTGGTTACCTTGAAGGTAAGGGGCTTGTGGGCGAGGGAACTGTGGCCTTCTGAAAGGGCCTTGATTATTATACTGGGTTGGTCCATTTAGGTTAATTGGTAGCTGTTGTTGCTGTTGCACTTGCTGTGGTTGCTGTTGCTGTGGTTGCTGTTGCTGTGGTGGTGCTTGTTGTTGCTGTCTAGCCCCATTGTTGTTAGGCATGGGACCACGAACAAGGGCTCGAGATGGTTGTTGCTGATTGGGGTGAGGCAGTGTTGTGTTACCTTGTTGACCCATGGTAATATTTTAAATTATTTATGCTCTGCGGTTATTTAGCGTTCCTTGTTTAGTAACTTATCAGTAGAACCCAGCTCAACTCACTGTGAACATTGAAATGGCAATATTGTTTTTTTCTTCAAAAACCTCTTTCTTAGTCCTCCCTAATCATAAATAGTTAGAATTCAGTTCAACTGTGGTTCAATAATGAACAGATTATAACAGATTATGTGATTAACGTATGGATAATTCCGGATGCGAAAGGGTATATCCCTTACTGCTTCATCTAAATTTTCAGTTTACGTTTCCGGGCAGCCTAGCTATAGATTTTAGTTCAAAAAAATTGATAATAATTTTTGTAAAAATGAGTGACTCTTAGTTGATCGAAATAGGACCAATAAATTTTTTGATTTTAATGGCTTATTTGGGTGGCGAGGCACTGATTTTAAATGGCTTTTAAATTTTAAAATAAAAACATATATATATATATATATAGAATAAAATAAAATAATTTAGAATGAAATAAAATATTGTAGTATAAGCTTATTTTTTCCTCTATTATTATTTTATTTTTTTTAGTAACAAAGTTGTTTTTAAATATTTAGGTATAGCTTGCCCCAACTTTCTGTACCAGTTACATTATGCCAATCACAATCTCCCAATAATATATGTTAAGGAAGGACTACAATGACAAACAATATTTCAGACCATTCTCAACATAGTTACGGTGTTAAGAGTAAAGGATGTATGATAGGGTAATTGTACTAATGTAAAGAGTTTAGAAAAGAAAAAGAAAAAATTCAAAAATAATAAATAAAAAGTAATAACGAATTAAACTGAAAATAATAATTAAAACTTGATAATTATTAATAATATTAATAATAATAAATTATATATATATGTTCTTCTAAAACTGGATGTAATTTTTTCAGGGCAAAATCTGTTGAATGCAAAGAACAGAGTACACGTAATTTAAAAAAGAAAAATTATAAAAATGATAATATTATTAATAAATCACAATAATGAGGTATTAATAGTTTATTAACCATGAAATCAAATAAAATGGATAGATGAAGCAATTTTAAACCTATTATAAAAACCCTGGATATAGTAAATTTTAATTAAAATCTGGGAAAATACTAAGTTGTATTCTTCCTTAAAAGAACTAGGTGGTTCTAAACGAGTCTTATTTTGATGTAGAAATATAATGCCTTCCTTATACTGGACTACTAGTAATAGTAATATTCAGGGCTTTAAATTTTAAAGAGCAGTTGAAGCCATATCTGTATGTAAAATAAAAACACCGTCTCACTCTCCCTCTAACCAAGAACCTATCGAATATAGCTACATATACACGTGAGTTGGATTAGCTAATACGAATTTTTATGATAGGCTCCATTTAAGTTATTGAACTTTGCAACATTGGCATTAACTAGATAGCTAACACTGGCGATAAAACGAAGTATATATACATATATATATATATATGTTAATAATGAAGCCCCGGTCTCGCTCACACATACGCAATGAAAACAGCGAAGTACGAAGTTCTCATAAGTACATACAAAAATACTGTGCATTTAATTAGTTATTTTTAATAATTGTAATGTATAATCCAGCGCTGCCATTCACACATGATGATCAGCGTTCAGACCTCTCGCTCGCTCAGAAGTCAGAAAGCTGCTTACTGACACTAAATAGTAATAATAGTAATTATTTACATAGTGACATAGCTCCACTTAATGGTCGATCTCATTGTGCAATTTCCACAATCGCACCCAAGCGCATCAAAGCATCTACCCCTTCTAAATTAGAACAGATATATAATTACTACAATCAGTTACCTAGAGAGTTGGTATATGGACCTTCAATAGAACCTCTAGCACAATAACTGAGCCTTAAAGAAAGATCCGATCAAGTAGCTATCACTTAGCTGGTCAAACAACATTAACTACTACCGGCCATACAATTGGAGATCCCGACCGCCGTGTACAAGTCAATAAAACTGACACAGATTTTGATATAATATTATATTTTGAAAGTATAAAGAGGTTCTGTCTAAAATAAATTGGAGACTGTTGATTCTGCAGTGATCTTACATAAAGGCCATATAGTTTATATTACAAGATAGCTAACCACTGATGAATAAGTAGGTTCGATCGAAACCCAGATAATATGTCGATCGATTCCTGTCATAGTATACAACATGAATACTAACTATTACATCAATGAGAAAAAGAGTTAATTCACCATCTAAATAAGGACATAATAATGGCTAAGTATTGTAGTAAGATCAGATAATTCTAGTGTATTTAGAATACTTAGAGCCCAGCATTAATTATTTATATGATTATAACTATATGTACTTAACCTATGTTGTATGTTTAGCTATATTTGACAACTTTAACTAAGAAAATGCCTAAGATAAACAGATATAGAAAATGTTATAGTTGGACTCCTTCAAAAGGGATTATAGATATTGTTGCAACTCGCCATTTTTATACTCATCTATTTGCTGCAATATACATTGGTACAACGTCATTCGTTTTACATTCATCACAATTAAAAAATACTATGTTATTGGCTATTTAACGTAAAATATGAGATAAATGTTAACGCTAACTCGGGCAAGACAGTTCTAAAAATAGGAACCGATCTAAACACCGTCGTCATCCAGAGGAAGACAATCGCAGGAGATATTGACAACCTCTACAAGATTATTAGTCAGGCAATTGATTCAATAGCATTATTTACACCTTGCATTGACTCGATCACTAAATCACAACGCAATAGATGTGTTCATATCTAAAAGGAATGTCCCAAAGGTGAGTACCTTCCCAACCAAAAACAAATATCATCACATACCCAGCTTCTCTGTCTTCCGATCCGGCAGACCCAGTATCAGTATATTATGGTAACCAAAATCATGGCAACCAATACGCAGAGCTTAGTTTATTACAATCAATCATTTAAACTTTTTATACAGATGATCTTATTGATTGGTCGTGGATGACAGAGCCGCTAACTCAATCATTATACCTAGGGGATTTTTCTTTATTAATCATGTAATTTTTTCAGACACACCCAGGTGTTTAGAGCTCTACAGAGAATGGCAGCTGCTGACAGAATAAAGACAGTGGAAGCTAGGTATGACCTGGTAGTTCGACTTGGAAAACTAACTTCAAGATAAATAAATAAAATAAAAATGAAGATCTGTCTACTTTTGGATTCATATGTAGGTTTTACTCATAATTGCAGAATTTCAATTGCAGTTAACTAAAAAGGTTTTCAATTTTTCCTGTGAAATTGCAAACCTCTCCTATGAACAAATATAAGTTAAAAAAAGGGAGACTTTTTCTTTCCCAAGAATTCTAGAACTATTCCAAAGTTCATAACTACAAACCAGTAGGTACCAATAAACCCTTATTGGAGACATATCTATTACTCTAAACACGTTTATTATAGACCTTTTGTAATCAAATATAGCTATATATATACAACGTAAGTCCAAGTACTTATAGGACTAGACCTAAATGTAAAAAATAAATTGGTTTACATGCAAGATACAATGTCTTCTGATAGTTAGAATCTATTTTGAAATAGGGATTGACTGTAGTGGGGTTCGAGTCCAAACTCATACTCCTGATGAAACTGGCACCTTCAACCAGTGCCTTAGACTACTTGGTCATTTGATCATAAAATAGGCAAAGCCCTTTAAAATATGTTATTTTTGATATTTTTTTAAGGATAATAAGTAAAGACAGGTGCATCTACTAATTTATTTGTAGTAAAATATGAAATGTATTCTATTGTTTTTTATGTTATTAAGTATTATTTAGTTAATATTTACAATAACTTTTAATAAATTATTAATCAAAACACTGATTCGACAACATGATTAATGCCATGTCTTAATTAGGTCATTGAAGAACAATGCAATACCTTTATAAATATATAAAACCCACATAAGAGAAATATGTTGTTATAACATCTAAAACAAAAATACTTCATTCCAGGATATCTGCTTACTGGAACATATGTAATACATTACAATGATTTCTCATTGGTTTGTATTAGAATATGTTGCAAAACCGTTCAACTCCAGATAAGCGTGGCCACATCGCCGAGTTACGGTCTTTCTTTCTCTCTTGGCTTTCTCTAAAGTTTTAGCTAATAGAGAAGTGTTAGAAAATAAATAAAGACTGTTAACTCAGCGATGCGGCCGTACTGGGTTTTCCTAGATGCTTTGGGACTCTAGTAGTGGAGTCTCGTGAGCTCGGGACTTAGACACGGACGTCTGTTGTTCTGTATCCATTATTTCTGTGCTGGACGTGCCCAGTGATGATTGTCCCGTGTAGTCAATGGAGAGTTGTGTTTCCGTGACTTGTGTAGTCTCTGTTGTGCTAAAGTGTTGCCCACTTATACAGCCAATGGGTTGAAAACCTGGATAGCTAGCAGGTTCCTTTTGGAAGACGTCCAAAAGATTAATATGTGCAAAGGGCTTGATAAGAAGTGGTTCCTGTGTTGCCAAATCTGTTGTTTACAGAGATAGGAGCGATAGAAGGAGAGGTTCATTGTATTATAAGCGCAAGAGACTTGCTATTCTGTAAAACCAGAGTCTTGTTGCCCTGTATGAAGCAAAGTGGCATAATGGAATATTTGAAGCATTACTTTGCCTGGGTGACGATGCAACGTATTGTACAGGTGGTGGAGTGGAGCAGAATGGCGCAGTGGATATATGCTGGTACCATAACCCTATTCAAAATTGCTGTATCTTTGTAGCATGTGTTTAGAGTTTAGTGCCGCATAAAAGACAACAGGGAAAGAGACTGTGTAAAGTCGTATAGAAATAGTATATTATTTCTAGACGGCTTTATAATTTGTTTTTCCCTATTGTTGGAAGCGGTTGATTCTTCAGACTCTGAAGGAGACACTATCACTTTCTTGCCAATTATCATGATTGAACACGGGTGATGAGAGTAAATATTAATATCTGCTTTGATAAAATGACCTCTTCAGAAGAACTTGACATTCGCGTTCTAAGCATACCTTAAGAATAAAAAGTAAATGATTTCAATTTGTGTTTTAAGCAGCATTTACTTGCGTTAATCAAATAAACCCATATTCTAAGTAGTGCGACGTTTCGAACCTACACATGCATGTTCTGTACACACTTATCCGACAAAACGTCACTCCTGCCAGATATTGATCTTGACTACCTTACATCTGTATTAACAAGCTTAGAGAGTATAACCCTCTTTGATGTACTTTATCACAAGATTAGTTTCGGAAGCTGCAAGTTTTTCAAAGTCGGAAGGAAGCGTAACTTTCACTTTCTTATCGAACTTACGAACAGGGCAAGGGAGATAGGAGTAAGTAATTGTTTGCGCTTTGATAACATGTTGTATTTGGAAGAACTTGACAGTTGGGTTCAAGTCATATCTTAATAATAAAAATTAAGTGTTTTCTACTGTGTTTAAGCAGCATTTGTTTGTGTTTAGAATTTCCAGTCCTTGATACACACTTGAGATTTGGTTTGGTTATATAGTTGCAGTCGAAGTGACTGACCGGCAGTTACTTAATATAGTCTATAGTCTAAGTCAAGTATTAGATTTTAAGCCTGTCTTTTAATCTTAGTACCTCTTACTATATTATTTCACTTGAGCTTTACCTATGCGCCAATATGGGGTTGAACCGACTTATACGGAGCACTGGTTACTATAGTTTGGTTTCCTACCATCCTACCATGCTATTGTTTATTTTAAGACACATTAAAAGGAAATACCCGAGATAAACTTCGGACAAATCCCTATGGATGTCTATATATAAGTGATAAGAATTTTAACCACAATAAAAATCTAATATTAAATAAAGCCGAGTACCACTAATTAGCTAGACTCTACTCTAAGAAGTAGGGCGATGTTTCTAACTTATTCATTTTCTGTAGACACATATAATGCTTTTATAAAACTGAAACATCTAATTAATTTAAGTATTCATTTATATAACTATAATCATTTAATATTATTAACAATAACTATTACATAGGTGGTCTGAAAAAATAGTTGGTTCAATCTTTTGGTGCTAAATACCAATGCAAGATTATCTATTAACATTGAACTAGCCAATGGTAGAGGCTCTACGATTATAATAAGCCATTATTTCAAACCAATGTTTTGGATTAAGATAAGAGAGCCCATGGATCAGGCATCCTGCATAAGACAAGTCCTGCTGACTTTTATAACAATAAGAATACATCTTAAAATAAATGCACTAAATATATACAAAGTGACATCTTAAATATACCTTTAATTGGGTATTCACTCTTTTTCTAAATGAATATAGGTTGCAGGAATGCCCTGTCTCTACTTATTATTCACAACAATACTAAATAAATTACTTTCGGTATACGTCCTTCCAAAACTACAAAATCATCTAAAATATTACAATTTAATTAGTGGATAACAGTAAACAGACACTCCTCATTGAATTAAGGTCACGGATTTAATTTGAATTTCGGATTGGTTGATCTGGAAACGGCTGTATCTCCGTCCTCTTCCATAGAAAGAGCAAACGAAAAGAAACTGATAAACTATTAGTGCTATTGAGGAGGAAAGTTTTTGCCTTATTCAAAAATCAGATGAGGAGATAGCATTATGAGCCTGAGAAAGGGATCTTTAGTTATTTTCCCAAATCTCAAGAGCTTTCTTATAAATAATATCTTTAATATCTAGTTAATTGACATGGATGCTGCGTCAGAATTCGTCAAGCCAGACAGACATCAAAGCAAATTAATGCCTGGTTTTGGAGCAAGTTTCAAAATGTCTCTCGTGATCCTAATTAAAGAGATCCAGTGACATTTTTTGTTGCTAGCAGAGTTTAAACTACCCCTTCGTATCTTTGAAAGCGCTGATAAAAGAAGGAAGTTTATCTATTATTAATATTTGAGACGACTGGGCTACATCGAGAATCGTTTGCGTACCGTGATTAGAACGATGTTTATTATTAGCACAGCAAACACCGTTTATACTAAGTACAATGCTACCTAATTAAGTGAGTAGATCTGGAGTACTACACTTTCCTAGAGTTTAATTGCTACGGATAAAGCTATACCAGAGTTAATCAAGCGCCAAGTTCGATGTAATCTGTTAATAAATGATGGTATTCGCTATTATCACAATACGCAGTTAATATTACTATATATTATCTCATTCGTATACAAGGAGTAAATAATCATATATAATGCTATTAAGTGTACCCTAGAGAGATTTGATGATATCATCAGAAGTTCTCGATATCGTATGATTGGTGTAATATTGCAATCTAGTATACCATTGGTCTATGTTATGAGAATCACTATCTATTTGAGAATGATAACAAGTTATTAAGTCTAGGCCATAACATAAAGTAACATAAAATACTCATTCAATCGTTAATTTACAGCACAAGTAGTATATATATTTACCATATATATATAGAATTATATTGATGGTTATTACCATATTGGATTATATTATCTATCATTCCCTAATAATGGTTTAAATAAATATTACATATTATCAAACATAAACATACATATATACATACACACAATCTGCACGCAACCCACCATCCACCATCTCTCCTCTCTCCTTCTCACTCCTTCTCACTCATACCACATCATAACATCACATATACTATTACTATGGATAACGTACAAAACGGTATGCGTTCTCTTCTCAAGGGAACGGTAGAAGAAAAATATCGCATCGGCTCCTTTCTTGGTAAGGGAGGGTTTGGAAAAGTAACAAAAGGTCACAACAAAAAGACCGGCGATGTTGTAGCCCTTAAATTTGTTCCTAAAAACCTAGCTGATGAGAGTGTTGTTACAGAATGTATCTTTCTACGTATGCTAAGCAAATGTAACAACATTACTACTTACCTTGGTGTATATGAGTCAAAAGATCTTAGGAATTGGGTGATAGTTATGGAAATTCTCCCTGGTGGTGAGCTGTTAGATGTTTTGCCAACTGCTATGGAGAATTCCTACACAGAGAAAGATGCCTGTGTTATATTCCTACAGATTATGACAGCTGTAGACTATTGCCACCGTCATAATGTAGCACATTGTGATTTAAAGTTTGAAAATATTTTTTGTTCTGAAAAGATCGATGTTTCATCTGTGTCAGCACTACAACAGGCGAGGATAAAATTGGGAGATTTTGGGGCGGCATGTTCAATTGAGGAAGGCACGTTGATGATGGGAGGGGTAGGTACCTATAATTATATGCCACCTGAACGACTCAAGAGACAAGGATACAATGAGAAGACTGATGTTTGGGGGCTTGGAGTACTGCTGTATGCACTGAGTAGGTGTATGGGAAGGGGAGGGAAGGGAAGTGCATGCATGGCTAGGGTGTTATTGTGCTGTTGTATTGTTGTATATATATACATACATTTACATACATACATACATATATACATACATATACATATATACATACATACATTATATACATACATACATATATACATACATATATACATACATATACATACATACATACATATACATACATACATATCTACCTACCTACCCATCAATCTCTCATCACATTTATCCACCCTCTTCTACCCTCTCCCCTCTCCCATATCCCCACGTAACCATTAACCCAGTCCTCCAATCTTACTGGCTACTAATCACGGCACCCCTGCGTAGTTACTGGTCGGCTACCTTTCCAGGGAGATACACGGGCCAAGGTATTGGCTGCAGTTGAAGAAGGGGCGGATTTTAATGTTCCAGAATTTTCCGTTGTATCATTTCAGGTTATGCATTTGATTAAAAAACTGTTAGCCTATAGGATGGAAGATAGACCTCCCACTAGTGTTTTGTTGAATGATCCTTGGGTATGTGGGAAAGTCCCAGCTATAGAACCGCTTAGGTGTGTATAGGAAGGAGAGGGAGAGGGAGGAATTTGTGTTGTATTGCATTATAGACTAGTATATTATATTATAGTATATTGTATTGTATTGTATTGTATTGTAGTGTATTGTATTATTGTAGTGTATTGTATTATATTGTATTGTATTG
>NAOQ01000960.1:0-18933 GCA_002751075.1 Ichthyophonus hoferi
TAGCGTAACTTACAGATGTTCCATTAACGAATCTATCAGGTTGGAAGATTATGCAACTAATTAATCCTGAGCCACTTCAATTTTAAGTACTTACGATTTAAAGGTACAATCGCGATTAATGATCTTTTAACAATGTCCTTTGGTGTAAATGCAGAAATTCCACAATATTATTGATCATTAAGTGGAGCTATGGCGCTATGTAAATAAACGCTATTATCGCCATCTAGTGTCAGTAAGAATTTTTCTGACTTCTGAACGAGTGAACGATTTGAACACTGATTATCGTATGCGAGAGCCAATGGTAGATACATGCGTTTCAATAGGATTACCAACAATCATTATGTAGTACAGTGACAAGTGTGAATAATAGTAGTAATATACCAATATGGTAATACTACAACTATAATATACCAATATGGTAATGTTATGACTATGATATACTAATATGGTAATAATATGACTATAATATACTAATATGGTAATACTATAATATACGATATATAGTTATAGTGCAAATGTTACTATATAGTCTACAAGGCTCAAAAAGGGTGACCTAACCTGAGAAATAGAGCTCTTTATTTCATATTACTACGTATAATTAAGGATAGATAATGTAATAACTGCATATTTAATTTATAATAATCCACACTACCTGTAGATAAAGGATAAAATCCAATTATAATTTTAATATAGCATTGTCTGTAACCATAGTAACCACGTTCCAACTGATTGGCAGAGTTTTGACATTATTAACAAAGAAGAGAGAAATTTCGTTTATACATTAAAATACCGTGTATATGTTGGTATTGTACAGCCAATAATATTATTCCGATATAATTTAATTGAAGCTGCATTATACTTATAAATTGATGGAATAAATATGTAGTAGACTATTGGGTAATATGAAATTAATTTGGAGAGATATAAAGTCTATTGGCTAATGTTTTTTAATTTCTAATAAAACTTTTATATAATGTGAGTCCACCAATAATTGATTGATTTTAAATATAGTTTCCCAACTATGACTTATTATATATGTTTGTTATTCTTTGTATATAGCTACCTAAACTAATCAACACCCTATCTTTATATATATATATACAAATATATAGATGTGTTAAAACTATTACGAGTACAAGTCACTATACATACTGGTAGACCATAGAATAAATAAAAGCAATTAAAACATAGCCATAAAAAATAAAAAATAATAATAGCAATATCATTCAAAAATAGAACACATTAATTAATAAATTAATAAATAAACCAATAAAGCAAATTAATAAAATTCTAATATATTTCTTTATAAGATCATGTTATAATATATTATACGCGTTTATAATTTTAATGTATATAACTAAATTAATATAACAATTTAAAATTTAATTCTCTTTCTGGGGCGTCACTCGATCGCCCTTATAAAAGTTATGCATCAATCTACAGTTAGGTAGATCTTTTGCCTGGGCTCGATCTAAGGCTTGCTGGTCTGTAATTGGTAGACAATAAACAAATAAATATATTATATATTATATATGCTATGCATGTAAAGTGGGTAGTACGGTGTTGAGGTAGCCAATAATAGCTCATTAACATTAACCTTATATAGTTATAGCCTGAACCATTGATAGATATACCTACATCCTTAGCACTAATTGTTAATTAATTATACCTAATCAACGACTAATTAGTCTCCCATCTACCACCATCTAACCCTTCCTTAATTGTAAACATTATCAATCAACCCAATCAGAACTTTAACTTATAATAGCAATCTTCATTTGTACCCGCAGCCAATAAAATCCATTAAATAATTAAGGCCTAATTAGGGCCAACTAAATACAATTAAGGCTAATTAAATGTAATTAAATGTAATTAACACCCATGAAAAATACCTGTATCTCTATTATATTTCTCATTTAAGCCTATTGAAATCCGACTAGGGCTAAATAAGGTAATTAATACTAAAAAATGTAACTAAGCTTCAATGAGTGTAACTAGGACTAATTAGAATTAATTAAATATAATTACCTCGCCAAGAATAGGCCCGCTGTATCTCCATATCCCTATAATGCTTCTCTCTTCTACAGTTATCTTGCAGTACTCCTATATAGTAACGATCCACCTAGTGTCTCCATTGGTTAGTAGGTAGCCATAGCAACCAGAGGGAGAAAGAAGAAGAGATGGGCTAGGTGCATTATATTATACTATATTATATTATACATTATAATTATCGACAGTCGTAATTAACTCCACTTACCGAATCATCTAACTGGCGTATATGATTAACGGTAGGATATGATTGGTCGAATTCCTCCTTCTCTACCCTAACATAGTAAGGTACTCCTCTACTATAGGTCGAACGGGCGAAGGGAAACTCTGAGGTTTTAGTCTGTTTAAAGAGAGCATATCATTGGGTAGTTAGCGTTTAGCATAGCGTAGAAATAGGTACATATTTTAATAAAGAGTTATAAGTGGTGCCGAAAGTATGCTAGGTTGAACTGTGAGTGGTTGTCGTTAATTAACTCTTAATGATTCATTATATGCATGTAAATACATATAATGGTATTCATAATAAAATCCTGATAGGCTATAGACCCCCTATAGACCTCCTCCTATATCCTATAGTTTCCAAATTTCCTACCAGATTAAAAGCAGGTGGGGCTTCCAGCCAGATACTGAGCATTGACACTATCAAGAATAACAGCATTGGTACCATGTTGATTAGTGCAGTGGTGTTGTTATTAAGTGGATGTTGTCCATGTGATTGGCCAGCCTTCTGGGTGAGAGGGAGAGTAAATAGTACGTCCTATATTACGTTCTAATATACATTACATCCTACAGCAAACTATATTAAATCATACTATACTGTACCTATCCTATATAGTAACATCTACCATAAATAGTAACATATACCACATATAGTAATATATACCATATATAGTAATATATATCATAGTAATATATATCATATATAGTAATATATACCATATATAGTAGCACCTACCTTATCCTTTCTACTTCTATCTCTACTCCTTTTAATGTCATTAGGATGTATACCGCTAAAGAACATCTGGAACATTTCTTCAGCTGTGAAAGCATTAAAGTCCTAGAATGAGGGAGAGGGAGAGCAAGAGGAAGGAGGCGAGGGACAAGGGTCGAGTTCGAGGTCAAGGAGGAGAGAGAAGGAAAAGGAGGATGAGCGAGAGGGAGGTGGAATGGGTGAAAAACAGGAAGAGCAAGAGGGAGAGGGAGAGGGAGAGGGAGAGGGAGAACGTGATGTCCTATACACATAAAAGTCCTAGAGAGAGGGAGGGGTGGTATTAGCTGGTAGAACGGTTACTAAATTAGAAGCACAATTTCCATTGGATTATCTTGTCATTAAAATTTAAAATATGCCAAAAGGAAGGTTTTGAATGCTGTATATATGAACTGTGTAATCTATGCAATTAGCTATACTCATGGAAATTTCTTCTAATTAGAGAACACCAATAGAAAGAATCGCCTAAAACTAAAATGCTGTATTATACATATATATAGTATCCAATTAGAAATAACCATTAAATTTTAAGATACTTATTAAAAGCTATTAGCATATATATGCGCGTGTTTGAAACTATTACTGTATTCATACATATATATTCTATTATATGATTATATGATATATCAGTAGCAATTAAAATCTAATACACAATTTAAAATCTATGCACCAATCAAACTATCTAGTTACAATGATTAATCTATTAATAGCCCCCTTACATCAGTAGGAAATCCTCCATTTCGATTGTTTCTCTCTACACCTTCGTCACCCTGTAAGTCATAGGTCCTTCTAGTTGTAGGATCAGACAACACTTTAAAGGCCTGGAAATATAAATTAATGCAATTAATTAACTACATAATTATCTCCTAGCCAATTACACAATACATACATCATAAATCCACAACCAATTGCCTTGTCTTAATTTCTAACTAAAAATATAACATATATATATATCCTTTAATATTCTAAACATGGCCATACAATTCACTAATTACTTCTCCCCTTATCATGTCCTTCCTATTAATTAAGTCATTAATTAACTCCCACTCAATCATATCTTTCCTATTAATTAAATCATTAATTACCTCCCACTCAATCATATCTTTCCTATTAATTAAATCATTAATTACCTCTCACCCAATCATACCTTTCCTATTAATTTAAACCCCTCAATGGCCCCAGGGGCCTTGTTCTTATCAGGGTGGAATTGAAGCGCTAATTTACGATAGGCTTTCTTAATGGCTGCGTCATTAGCATCACTGTATGTAATTGGAAGGGGTTCATTGAAAGTTAATAAGGTATACATGGCAGTATAGTAGTATAGTAGGATAATGTATAGTATATAGTTTATAGTATATAGTATATAGTATATAGTATATAGTTTATAGTAGCATAGTACATAGTAGTATAGTATATAGTATATAGTATATAGTATAGCAATATAATCTTCTTATATAAGATGGTATATTACTATATTAAATATAGTTAATAACTAATCAATTTTAATTTTAATTTTTAACTATACCTTTTAAGTCCTAATATGGCATAATGGTTGGTTCCTCTGCGTTTAAGTTCTTTTACTGCCTCCAACTGCTCTGCGGTAAACTCACCCTATAGGTAGATATAAATATATTAGATTCAATCGGTATACTATATATAGGTACAGTATGTAAGTATATTACTTTATATAGATGGATGGTGGTACATGATGACATCACAGGCAAGGATTGACGAATAGATAGATTCCATATATAGTTAAATAGCCAATTAATAAACACATATAAATGCATAGCCAATAAGTGTTTAGCGACTTATTAAAAAAATAGAACATATATGTATTGCATACATTACATTTAGAATATTACCATATTAGCCCCAGTACTGTTTCCCTTTCTCCTCCTAGCAGTATTCTCATTGGTCCGTCCATTCATAATATCCTCCTGTGATTGCACAATAACCTCCATTAGTAATTTAAATTATAATTAACTTATAACAGCTACATATAATTTTAAATACCACTTTCTATTGGTATAGGTAAGACTAATATATATATAGATATAAATATATAATATCTTATCTTACACTATTTTAAAAATCCTAATCAATTATTAAATATTATCAAAGAACTTATACCCAATCCTATTATCCCAGATAGTCATATAAAGCTACTCTCATTACCTCTGCACCAATTAAACCTCGAGGTATTAATCACTGTTTTGTGCCAATAAAAAGGTAATGATATAAATGAAATACTCTATAGAGGCAATGAGTATAGTATACTCATTAAAATATATTGTATCAAACTATATTATGGCATATAATATTAAGTACTCTGTTAAACATAAAATACCAATCTACCATAGTTAGATATACCCTACCCCATATTAGGACCTGGCAAATAAGGGAAAATAGTTTCCAAATAAGGACATAACCATGACCATCAACCAATAGAATAAGAGGAGAAGAAGATAATTACGTCATGACTAGATGTAGGCGAACTAGTATAGGATGGTTCTGGTGTGCTGTCGTTTAAAGTCTCGTCTGGTCCAATAGAATCTTCTAGAATATTTTTAATATGCTCTTTTGCTTCATCTATAAGAGGGTTGAAGGTTAGGGTAGGGAAGAAGAGGAGGGGAGAGGGAGATAAAGAGGGAGAGGGAGAGGGAGACAGGATAGGTAGATAATAGGTTGATAGGGTGTTGGTATAATAGGATAGCATCATACATACTACCTATATACTACCTACCTACATACTACTACATACTACCTACATTCTACCTACATACTCTCATACTTACTATCATACATTAATAAACTTTAACAATCAATCGCATACACACCAATAAACATTCCTACCTGTAGGAAACAAACAGTCCGACTTTCTGAAAAATTTCAAAGCTTTTTCCTTACTCCCCTCCTTAAGGTACTTTACCCCTAGACTAATACACTTAAAAGCTTCATCTTTATTAGCGTCAGACATAATAATATTTATTATAATGTTATAATGTATGTTATAATTATACAGTAAGAGTATATAATCTTCACTCTAGATATGTATATATATATTATATACTATATATTATAGTATATTATGTTATATTATGTTATATTATGTTATATTATATTATTACTATATTATATAACAATAATATTATATTATATAACAGTATAATAGTATGTTGTTGAATGGAACCCTAACTTTAGTTAATTGTGGTTATTATTGGCGGGCAGTTAACATTACCGTGCGCGATGGTTAGTGCGGGTATAATGGAATCTTTTCATGAAAATTAAGAGGTAAGTTGTACATTTGTTTTACATGCTGAAGGGAATATCTATTTTTATTAATTACATTATTATGTTGATTTATATTATAATGTATTATATTATTTATTGTATGTGTGTAATTGTACTGTATTCTACATTATAAGTAAAATACATGGATAATTATGATTTTCTTATTGCCCTAAACTTCCCGATGTGAAGGGAAAACTACATACTTTAAAATGATAATTAACCAACCAAACCAAAGACTTATAACAGGAACAAGATTTAGTTTTTGGGGGTAATGTATATAAAAGGATTTAAACAATTAAAAGAAACTAATAAATATATCTTATTGATTGGTCGTAACAAAAAATTGATTTAATTAATTGCTTAATGAGTAAATTTGAACTTTGATTAGTTAATTAAAGAGTATGGCAAAATGCAACTAAAATAAACCTACAGTCAAACCTTTAAATACTATTCATATGACTTTATGCTAACCATAATATATTCCATTATAATATATTTTATTATATTACCCTATATTTTATATTATTATAATTTGGGGAAAGGTACCAATGCAAAGTCAATCAATATACTAAGTACTCATTAAAGCGAATTTAAGCCTACAATGCAATTGCTTATATAAACATTTATGAAAAAAAAAAAAAGCAGCCAAAATTTCTATATGATTTAATAATTAAAAATTAATATATCACTATGAAAAATAGAAACCAAAGACAATATATCAATTCTGTATATTTGCTTTTTCACAAATGTGTATGCCCATTTAAGTACATAGCCATTTAACCAAGTCATCGGGTGATTAGAGCTTCCTGACTATTGGTTACTTAATTATGCTTTGTATCCTGTATTTAAAAGCGGTTGACATTCACCAATGGATATTTGCTGTCAGGCAGATATAATTTTTTTAGAACCACATTGTTGGCCAATCTATGCGTAATGTAATGTAACATTCTTTAGTTCACGGGACTCTTCCGATTCGTTATGAATCATTTATGATATATACTATTTCCTGATCGATGGCATTGTACAAAACGGTGTATAAACATATATTATTATTTGATATAATATATTGGTGTAAAATATCTTTTTTATTATTGCAAGTTGTCTTACATATTACATGTTAAACTATAAATATAATATCATGTTTTATAGACATACTAATTTATTAATAGCAATTTCTGCGCGTAATTAATGCGTTTGAGCAAATTGATTTTTAGCCAACATAGTATTACCGCAAGTCACCACCATTTGATATAATATTGCAATGGAATTTAATCCTTTATGCCCTTCAACATATAGGCATTGAAATTGAGTTGCTAGAAAGCTCTTTATACAAGTGAAAATTCTATATACATCTCATATATTGTATTTATATGCAACGTTAATAGTTAAATTGCATGCATATATATATATATATATATATATATATATTCAAAATATCATATAGAGTTTAGGGGGAAAGACGACCATTTGGTAAATTTCAAGAAGTATATATATATATATATATAGCTCATTAAATATAATTGGCATTTCAATTATATAATCGGATAAAATATGAGAATATGTAAAATATAATCAGATATAATATGAAAATATGAGATATATTTATATATATTATAAAAATAGAAAATATATCCCTAAATATCAGGTTTAGCGGCAGCTGATATACTGAAAATTAATTTAAAGATATATGCGATATATAGACAAGATAATTTGAAATGAGATTCTTTTATAGGATAAAAGTGCGCAGTTCATTTGCAGTGAATATAAATTGTTATCAGTTGTAAACAATACAACATGTATATAAGCAGTTGTAATAGCTTTTACTCTCTTAGAAAATATAGTAGCATTTCGTTAGTTTATTTTTACTATTATTATTGCTTGTATTAGGCTATAAATTATGTTTGCTTAAGTTTACACTAATAATACTACAAACTCAACAAGCGAGAACAGAGTTAGATTCGTCTCGTCAGTAGAACGTTAAGTATAATTATTTATTAGCATAAATAGTTGTATATACATATAGGCACCCAGGTGAACACATAAATGCTCACAACACGGCGTACACATATACATCACTAATTAGGGATCTACTAATAATAGTAATATATACTAGGCCGACTTCTCCCATGGCCCGCAAGAACCTTCTGTAGAATAACAATAAAACCACAATAATGTCTAGTCACAACAGATATTATTGTGGTTTTCATTCCAAATCACCAATTATCAACTATAACAACAACAATTGTTACAACCTTCGCATTGATATAATAACATTACAATCTTCACGAGGAGCCCCCATCCATCCCAGTATAAAGAGTTAATTTGATGTAAGATTCATTTACAAAACCAAGACATTTCGTTGTCTACCAGGGTTTTTTGTTTTATCAACATATTATTATTGGCAAGGTAATAAATCGTATAGCATTGGTACTAATCGTTTTTATGGTATAATACCACGTTCTGTGTCACCAGCGCCTGCCTATGTACAATATAATATATTCAGTCTATACAACCTAGTTAATATAATACAACGTAACATAACTGCTGTTATTAACTATTTACATAACAACAATATCTACAAAGATGTTTGAAGCCATATATCCATCTATGACTATGGCTATAACTATATCTACAGCGCCAACAGTATCACCAAAAACTACAACTTTATCTCTACCGTTAACACCTGTACTTATACATATACTTTCTCCCAACCTAAACGATTACGCATACAAAGATAAACACAAACACAGTCTCACAAGAGAAATGGGTACCGTCCAACATGAAAACGAGACCCCTGTGGGACTTGATACTATAGAAAATGTTTTAGAAGTATTTCCACCTCGCCTATCCCTCTCCGTACAAGCACCACTACTTAGCATGAAATCTATGGTTTGCAACTCATCGTATATGACGCATATCAGTACGCTACGCTCTGGCCTACCACATGAACAAAGGGATCTATTCTTTGAAACAGTGCAACGTAGCATGTTACAAGCATTAATCACTTCATTAGTATTGTTTGGTGTCTATGCCACTGTATTACTCCGTATGTGGTTGGTGTGTACAAAGCAGGATTATTGTTATACCTTACAACCTCCTGGAGATCAACATAACTATGTATTATATATATTAGGAATAGTAATGTTTGGCCTCTCTTTCTTTATGCTCCTACAAGTCTTCCTTGTGCTCGCTTTCGCTCTATGGTTACGGCTACATGTAGACTCCACCCTTGACAACAACAATAGCCCTGGTTACCCACAACCTAAGAAACAACATATCCATCTGTCACAAAGACTCCCTCTATGGCTTATAGTATCATTACTCATAGGACATACACTCATGCTATATTGGGAAGGTATGACAACGACCATGCGGCGTGGCGACAAACCTTTTTACCTATTGGACCTCTCTAAATCTATTTCTTATCTCCTATTGGTCGCCATACCCTATAATTATGCTAAACTTCTTACCCTAACCCCTATTCCCTGTACACTTATGCGAGTAGTTATAATATATTGTGGACGTCCCGGATTTGTCAACAATCAGTTCATTTGGTTTCATCCAATGCTAGTAGCCAAGGTCAGGCCTTGGGCCAAATGGGCTCCCAGGGTATACCTGATAGTTAACCACTCACTTGTCAATATTATTACCCTTATTAGTATAGTATTGGTTGTGGTTACCGTACCCTACAATGCCCTAATCAACCGAATCCTATTACAATTCCTGAATTATCTCGTGGCTATTAATCTAGCTATAGGTAGTGGTCTCCCTATCTTACTATACCTGATACGTGACCAATTACGAAAGGATGATTTAGCACAATCTAAGTGGTTAATATTCTTAAGTATCGTATCACAAATCACGTGGTCTGTGTCGTTCTTTAGTATAGGCTATCATAATATAGTGACAGTCTCTATAGTTAAGTCATTTCGTATATTAAATGCATTATCTATGTCGTGTTTCCTAGTATATATGATATTCAAGTTGAATAAGACGCTACATTTGAACATGTTCTCTAATCGAGAAACGCGGGAGGTACATAAGCTATTGTTTACCGCCAGGGAGAGAAGTAGTTCTACCAGCAATAGTGCTAGGATATGAAAGGAGTATAGGCAGTGGTATAATATACATACATCCAGGTACATTTTAGTTAGTTAATTGCATATCGTATTTTTATAACCCATTTCTTTTTTAATATATATAATACCCATGAAATTTAGACATGTTTTAAATTATGTAGTCTATTGGTAATCATCATAATTTTGAAATATAATCACAATTAATACGTAGCATATAAAATAAGTAGGGCTAGACGCTTCTACATTTTATTGTTTTATTATTAGTCTAAAATATTTTACAATTCTTAATATATATATATATATATATTATTATAATGCACTATTGTTAAAACAAGAATATTTAATCAATTTAGGGGTTTTCACTATATACATAGGATCATTTAATATTATTAGCCTTTATTATTACATATTTAGTTTGGAAAAATAATTGGCGCAATTTATTGGTATGTTAAATATAAATCCAAGATGATCAATCGAAATTGAGCCAGCCTGCAACTACATAATAAGCCATCCAAGATTGTATGTTTTAAGTTCAGACAACACATTTCTTAACCATCCAGCGAAGACTTGTTTAATAATAAAAAATATATCTTAGCATATCTGCACTCTGTGCATGCCAACGGGCACGTTAAAAGGCCCCTTGATTCGGTATTATCTCTCCTTCTTATGGAATCTAGGTCACAAACGCTCCTGTCTCCAATTATTCCCAACATTTATTTATATTATAATTATATAGTATATTATAATGTCATACTCTTGTTATAGTCCTATTTAACTACATATAGCTTCAGTTATAGTTTATCAACATTATTCATCAAATATAGATATGTTTTATGCTATTACTATATTATGTTCGTATTATACTATTATTATATTATATTGTCCTTATAGTATATTACCACTTTCTTACTAATAACCCCTATATGCATTTCAATCTATCTTTTATCCAACCATTAAAATTTTAAAACTAATTAGAATTAAAATCTTAAAAATACTAATGTATCATTCGTCTTCATTAATATTAATGAAATATTTAATTAGCATGTCCAATAGTATTTGTGCTCGTGTTTCAATTAACGCTCCTAACAAGCATTTGTTAGTGGACCCTACATAATTTGCAAATTTATTTATTTTATGCTTTATAACTGATAATTATCATTTATATTAATAACCCTCTAATCAATATTTTTGTATAGATACCATGCTTAATTAAGTAATAAATAATAAAATATTTATGCATTAAAAAACAAAACTGAAATATGTATGATTATTAATGTACATTAAAAACGTTACCTATTGAAAAAGCAATATCTAAACAAATATTATAAACTCAAAGTTTAATTCCACAATAAAACTTTTCTAGTAGCCAATTATATCATTTAAAAAGAAAATACGATATAATTGGATGGTTAAAATGGGATTACTAACCATGTTAATCTTGAATTTTACATTAATCGCATTGATTAGTATCTTAATCTTTAATAATACCCAATAAATCTGCTCAATGGCAAGCTGATTCTAGATTAATAATTGGCAAAGATTAGTGATTGATGCACACAATTGTTGTTGTTATGCAAACAAAACAATCTTGATTTTTTTTCGCTTTTTAATTTTCTCATGAACTAATTAAATATAGCTATATAGCTATAACCTAACGTTATATGGCTTTTGTAAATTGCTTTGCAAAATTTACTTTCAGCTTTAGTTATCAACTCCACCTCACACCATGTCCTTTATAAAAACAGGACTAACTAGTCCAAATAAAACATGTGCAGGTAAAAAAAAAAATTACTGTTGTACCTATAAAGGGTGTATGTATACTACCAGCTATAAGAGTCACCATACACGACACTGCATGATACACACAGGAGAGAAGCCATTTCTATGTCCTTATGATTGCGATGCCGCCTTCACAAGTAACTCCGACCTGACTGTCCATATACGTACTCACACTGGTGAAAAACCTTTTCAGTGTTGCTATAGTGGC
Organism: Ichthyophonus hoferi; assembly: GCA_002751075.1. Lineage (NCBI taxonomy): Eukaryota > Ichthyosporea > Ichthyophonida > Ichthyophonidae > Ichthyophonus > Ichthyophonus hoferi. The sequence goes on from NAOQ01000960.1 coordinate 12,398, forward strand.
TGCCATGCGGCGTTCAAACAGTCCTATGATTTGACTAGACATACTCGTTCTCATACAGGAGAAAGACCCTATCATTGTACATATACGGGTTGTAATTCTATATTCATTAGGTCGTCTGATTTGGTATTACATATGCGCACACATACTGGTGAGAAGCCTCATTGCTGTACCTATCCAGGCTGTAAAGCAAAGTTTACAGGCACATCAAATCTAATTAGACACATACGAACACATTCTTTTGAAAAACCATATCCTTGTATATATCAGGGCTGTGATAATGCTTATAATAATGGGATTAATTTAACTACTCATTTACTTACGCATACAACAGGCACCCCTATAGAGACAATGGTGGTAACTGAACCATTAGTCTGATGAATAGCAAAGGTTACAATATATTATTCAGACTGTATTGTAGTAGACACGGACACCCGTGTGTCTGACAGTAATTAATGTAAAATAAAAACCTTCAATAAACTAATAAAAGTCTTCCAATAAATTATTAATTATGGGACATTATTTTATTTTTTATATTACTATATCAAAAATATTGAGTTGCGACAATAGGATAAAATTTAATGTTATAATGCACCACTAAAGAATCTTAAATGATATTTAAATGTTGAATGATCATACAACTCAATCAGGGAATTATCCTAAATATATTCCAGTTACCAACCAGTAGTATTTTTGTATTAAAATTAAAAACTTTTTAAGCGTCAAAATCTAGATAATATTCTAAACCGTACCTTTGAACTTTAATGTTATATACGCCACTAAGAAATCTTAGACGTTAATTTAATTTTTAATGGATCATACACGCCACTAAAGAAGCGTTATTAAAAAATTTAATTTTAATTAAACGTACTAATTTAGCTTCTACTTTTCTTGTAGGTCGCCAATAACAGAATAAAAGAGTATTGTATTTTGTGGTAAATGTACAGAATAACCTTGAAACAATGTATATATTTTGTAAGGTAGTGTAGTACATGGATAGGAAAGGAAAAATATTGCGTTGTATTGTACTGTTCAATGTTTTATTATATTATATTGTTGTGATGAATTTAAAATAAATTACTGTTATTAGGTTTATCCAATTGTACTAGTTTGATTATGTACCTTCCATCGAACTTTAGTGGCTTACATATTGGCTCTGTGTATGAAAATAACCTACAAATACACCTACTGACGTCCCGCGTCAGTAAGGATTTTCATTTCTCTTCTAAATTCTAGATTGCCAGATTGCCAGATTGCCTGTTGAAAATATTTGAATTGTTATTCCCTCTGATTAGAGAGGTGTAGTTATTTAAAAAGCTATAAACGATAGCTGACAATTACCCTGCAACCATATAAAATATTATGATTAAATGTTGAGTTACTCCAAGATAAATTTTAATTGTTTATAATATACTGCCAAGAGATCTTAATTAATATTTAAAATTATATTTAAAATTTTAAATAATCATGTAATTCAACCAGGGAATTGTTCTAAACATATCCATAGTTTCCCACCTGTGTTATCATATAACTCATACTGACACCTTATCGAGATTATAACTGTTTCCCCTAGTACTACTCCTTGCCCTGTCCTCTTAGTGTTTATTATTACGCTTTTTTGCCACAACCAGTTATTGAACAATGTAACATTAAACTATATTTTGTGTGGAAGCATTCATATTTGTGTTATAATAATATTTTCGTTCCATGTAAAATAGTCATTGTTTAGTTAGCAATATAATTTATAGTTAAATTACAGTATATATGAAGTATTAGCTTAATTAGAATTAATGATAACTTTCCATTGTTAGTTAACTACCAATCCTGATAATTAGTGAACACTAATAATCTAATACCAAGATTTAGATCTAATTGGTTTTATACAAACAACTCTATGTGCATGATAAAATTCAACTTGTCATTTGGTGTCTGATATCTGATAAATAATTTAAATATAGTTTTTTATTCCCAATAAATTATATGCTTATACAAGAATTCAGTCTGTGCGTTTTGGGTCAAATTGTAGTAGACACTAGTGGAAATGTTCCTCTTGAGATTAAAGTTTAGTTGACAAGACGACTGATAGCCATATTGTATATAGCTCTGTCTTGCCAAATGGCAATGGTTTTATCAGCTCAAGTCAGGAACATAACCCATGCTCACTTTTGATTATGGAACTCTTCACATACCTCATATAAAGTTGGTTAAGTCATGTAGTGCTCCACTGTTAGCTGATGTTGTCCATAGCCAAAATAAAAATCAGTATAACCTTCATGTAATGTATTGTTAGCATAGTAGTTGTCATTTGAGGATTATGTTGTCAACAATCTCATTTATTACATATTAGAAATAATACTAGCACATGTTGTACAGAATTTTATTTAATATATTATGTTATATCTACTGCTAGTTATTCTAAATAATTGTCACTAGGTAAAACGTAATTTAAAGGTCTTGCATGTTCCAGTTCCAGTCGATATAATTGTTCATGGTTCAGATATGCAATGCATTAAATGCCTTACCATGCAACTTGCAATATGTTAGTATGTGTTATATGTATGGTCTAAATCAGTATGATTGAAAATGGGAACAGTACAGTTATCCTCCAATGGGTCACCATCAGGCTTAGCTAGTTGGCCTTTTAGTAAAGTATTTTCTTGATATAGTTTTACCTCTTAATCTTGATAATCAGAAAACATTATATTAATTAAAGTATGACATATAAATATATTTTGGAAATGATTGAACTAGTACGAGTAAACATTTGACCTGATTGAAACAGTGGCTTTATTATGTTCTGGAAACTTATTATATATGCACATTTGCGAGAAACTAATAGCTATATACATAAAGTTTCAATTGTTTTCCGTATAGTACCCTATTCTATAGACTAATTGCTTAATAGTGCTTTTAAATTTAAGTTATTGATTAGTAAAAAGAGAAATTATCCAAAATTTACTATTACATTAATTGTGAAATACAGTAATTTAAATCTTGTATAGAAATATCTTTGGTAGCGCTAGCAGTAAACACAATATTTATTGCTGATTCACTTTCAATAAAAAGTAATATAGAGACAGGCGTATATGTTGGTTCTATTTCTAGATGTCCATTACAATTATATTTAGCTATTACTGAAGTAGGAATTCTTACTTTTGTTTGTTTAAGTGCAATAGTGCTTATGGCACAGTGCGTTATATCAGTGAGAGCTACTATATTTGTATGTAAGTAATGAATATTGTTGGACTCAAAAGCTACTAAACGTTTCTCAATGTTATTGTTAAGAGAAAGATTCTCAGAACACCGGTGCTTATGAAGTGCTGGTGTTAATCTAGACATCACAATAAAAACATGATAATAAGAGCATACAGAACAAGTGTCTTTTAATCATTAAGATAAATTATATATATATGTGTGTGTAAAAAATGCACAGCTTTGTTTTGTAATGTTAAAACGTTATTAACCGTGTTCATTATTAGTTGTCTTCATTTCTTTTATCCCTTCTGTAACATGCGTTTATCGTGGGTGTCAATCAGAATTCATTTTACTAATGTCAATGGGGCCAATCGTGTAAGTACCGTACCGTTCGCAGAACACCACTGAAAGTCACTAAAGTATTCACTAATGGTTCAACTGTACCAGGTTGAATAGTTAGCCTTCTAGCAAAATATATGTACGTTAAATTTCTACCACCCCAAAAAACATAATACAAAATGAATAATAAATCAAGTAAAACAAATATTGAAAACATTTTAAAACATATATTGACAACTGCAAACTGTAATAGCAAAACTAATTTTATTATTGTTTTGGAAACATCTTATATATAGAATAGGGAAGCATTATTAAGTAAAGTTCTGATTGGTTTGATATATATAGGAAAGTCGATAGTTATGCGTAACGTTCTGATTGGTTTGTAGTATTTAAGAATACTTACCACTAGGTCGCGGACAAGTAGTTTAGACATCAACTTCCTATTAACCTCAATAGTTAATTATAGCTAAATGGGAAAAACCTGGTAAAATTAACAAATAACAAAGGATAATCTATTTAAGCACGGTAAAAGATTAGCTACAACAATATGTAAACAATAAGGTAAATAAATAAATTTCCAGAAAATCCTTGATAAATAGGTATCCAAATATGACGTGACCGAAACAATACATTTATTATTGTTTGGTAATAAAGAATAATCTATCTACGCATAGTGAAAAGTTTATGTCCAACAATACCTATTATCTTAAACAAAATAGCGTATAGTAGAATCAGATATACCAACATGTGTACAGCTCCAGTGGAATAGTTCATAAATGGTAGACTTATAAAACTATAAAACATAAAACATAATTTGGTTCATAATATTAACATAGTTGTAGCTAGGGTCTTATTATCAATTAGTAGAGCAGGACAAAGGGGTAGGGTGGAGAGGGGTAGGAGTAGGTGTTATAGTTGTAGTAGGTACTACTACTCCGCCAATACTTATAATATTATCTGCATTAATACAATAGCATGCAATAGGATTGAATATACCTCCATCAACACATGTCCAGTCTTATACTTCCTATACCATACTGTATTAAAGCATGTCACAATTATATTTATCAGCATGATTCTTTTTAGAATTCTGCACCTGGATAGAATGATAGGTAAAGGAAGAACTAGAGAAATGGATAAGTGTGGCCATTATTGTATTTGCTGTTGTTGTAGGTGAGATTATCTGTTTACCATTATTATTATCATTTCCATCATCATGAAGGAGTTGTAGTCCTCAAGCCCGAAACAAGGAATAGTGCCCCAATGAATACCCCCTAGTGTAGAATCTGTAAGGAAATAGTATTGGAAGCCATTAGAGAGGCAATCTAAGATTCATATTTAGCAAAATGTATATTTCCTGTGATACGGTAAGGAGGTAGGTTGACATGTATTAGGACTTATTGTATTGTATGGTATTATATTACAATATATTATATTATATAGTATGGTAGATTGTATTACATTTTATTATATTAAGCTACTATATTACATTTTATTATGTTACTACATTATTCTCTAGTATATGTGCTATATGGTACTATATTATATTATATTATATTATATCATATGGTATTATAATGTACTATCTTATATTATAGTATATAGCGCTATATTGTGCTATATTATATTATAATATATGACACTATATTGTACAGAGATGGTATAGTGGTAGTGGTGGTGGGTTATACTTGAAATGTTAACAATTTAAGAGTAGTGTTTTGTATTTTATCATAATATTAGCTACATTCCTAATAATATATTAGAAATTGAAGTAGTGTCTGTTGTACTGAATTCTATTTTTGACTTACAGTGTGCCTGAAGTGTAGATGTGCACTATGCAAATATTCTCCAATGGTTGGACTGTACCAGGCTTGACTAAAGGTATTTATAGTAAAAAATGTGTCTGTTAAACTTCTACCACTTGAGAATTAAAAGACATTATATAAATGTTGGGAATAATAAGTAAAGACAATGGTGTTCCTGTGACCTATATTTTTTTAGGGGAGAGAATGCCGAATTATGGAGCGTTTTAACATGTCTATATACATATACGGAGTACAAGTATACTAAAACATGTTTTTTTTTTTATTAACCAAGTCAGTAGAACTTGTATTAGGTAGGATTCCTAAGCAATGTGTTCTCTGGACCAGAAATATAGTCTGAAATGGCTTATTATACAGTTGCCGAATCTCTACCGTTGGCTGGTTCAATTTTGATGCATCATCTTGAATTATCGTTTAACAGCAATAGATTGCACTAGCTATTTTCCTAGGCTACATATGTAATAATAATTGCTAATAATACCAAATGCTTATAGCTATATAAAGAAATACTTAACGTAATTAAATATTCCTGATTTAGCACTCCCCCGTGACCTAGACAGACCATTTTACATAAGGCATAAAAAATATGAGAAGGAATATGAAAAGAACCTTAGCATAGTGACTATTTAGCTGTAAGTTGGTTGCTCACTAAATAAACTAGATAATTTCTTATGGCATTTAGGAGTGAGTGTGGCATGGCCCCCAATGTGAAAAAAAAAAAACGGAAAACAATGCCAAAATACTAAAATGACTGCATCTCATTACCCGAAAAGAATAACATAAATTTTCCTTCTTCCCTCACGAACTGAAGGATGGTCTTAGATGGCTATGTCCTCCCCCTCCATACTAAAAAGTAAAAAGATTTATTTAAATCAGTTTTCCGGTGATTACTAATGAACTGAGTAGGCATTATATAGTCCTCCACCGATGTACTTGTCAGTATACTTAAAATGGTATGTAACACCACTTATTTTGAAGTATTGAACCGCCAATTGACCTATGAGCCTCAATTAAATTAAAGATAGATAAGATTTAACCAATAAAATAACGCAGTGCGAGATTAGATAAAATTATCCAATCGAATAGCGCAGACCGGTGTTAGTAATTAATAAATTAACATAAACCTAATTACTAGCTTAAAGTAACAACACTAATAAATATATATAGGAAACTGTGCTAACC